>JAHWFP010081566.1:60183-76330 GCA_023313725.1 Lithobius niger
CATCCAGTCACCACGTGAGCAAACAGTAAAACTTCACAAGCTTCAACCATTGTCTCTTTCTCCATTTGAATGTTAAAAGTAGTGGGTGAGCTGTTGGATTTTTTTGGGTTTGAGAAACCACACTTCTGCAAAAGCTAACTTCTGCATACTTCTGTGGGATAGCGCAGTTAAAAGCACAAATAAATCCGTATCCTGCCCAACGACGACTGTTGGACATTTATGCCTGACTTTATCTAGAGCAACCATGACAATAAAAGTATATGTTTCACTCCCCGCCTCTAGAACAGAATAGCCTTTGGTTTTCATTCTTTGTACAAGACATCCTATCAGATTTTGTTTGTTGCGTCTGTTTGCCAAGAAACTGAACTTTGAGGTACTGGTTGGTGTATTGTCACTAAGGATTATGTCTCTAGAAGTTCCAGTTTCTGCTCGTCGTCCTTGTGCTACCCTTTGAGTTGTTTCACTTTCAGGATAACCATCAAACGCAATGGTTCAGTTTTTACCATAATAGCTTTCAGCACAAGGTTGTATACAAGTCTAATACAGGCCAAAAACGGAAAATTCGGGTACCCTATTCCCAGATGGTGGCTGAAACACAGCAGGGGTACCCTTAATATGGGGACTAAAGTTTTCATCAACAAGGCTTAACTAACAAGTGTCAAGTCTCCGCTTCCTGTTAATTAGATACGTCGATTGGCATTTTTTTCCAAAAAATGGAAAATCGGGCGCCATTTTCCAAGATGGGGGCTAAAGCGCCCCATGGATATATGGGGACTTTAAAGTTTTCATCAGTAAGGCCAAGTCTAATAACTGCCAAGTCTCCAATTCCTGGTAATTTGTTAGGTAGGTCGATTGCCATTTATTTTGCCAAAAAACAGAAAATCGGACGCCATTTTCCAAGATGGCGGCTGAAGCATAGCAGAGATTTATGGGGACTTTAAAGTTTTCATCAGCAAGGCTTAATTAACAACTGTGCCAAGTCTCCACTTCCTGTTAATTTGTTAGGTCGATTGCTATTTTTTACCCTAAAATTCCTCCACTATTCTTGGGTGCTTCTAGTGAAGTACCAGGCGTCTTCTTCGAATCTGTTTTTCATTGGCTGTGCAATGCCAACTGTGAGCCCTCAGTTGTTTGGCCTTAAACAGCATTCTGTGCAAGTAGAGTCGTGTGCTGAAAAACATGCGGCTCAGCCTTGTATGAAATAAGGAGCCACTCTCTGTTGTGATTCGTTTTTCAGAAGGAAGTTTACGGATGGAGTCAGTGTATGGGTGCCAGCGTTCAAGCTCAATTTGGCATACTTCATGAAGAATGTATCTAGCAGAATGGTGGCAGACGGAACTGGCAGCCATCTAGGTGGCTCTTGATCGTGGCCTGGCATTGAGGGTTAAACTGCATAATCACCTTGTCTGACTCGTAGACAGCTATCTGCTTTCTCATGGGGAAGTTTCAGAAATAGGACTTGACGCACTCGCTGGCAAAGTCAAACTGCTGGTTGCTGGAGTTGAGGTGAGTATCAACTGAGTTCCGGGTCACTCAGTTGTGTAGTTTAATGAAGTGGCGGATTCATTATCACCCAGAATCCCACTGGAGATTCGGTGGAGGTCGTTGCAGCTGCTGATGCCAAGAGACCTGTGGTGTTTTCGTTTGTGCGCTCCGAATGTGAGGAGTGGTTCTGTGGTTTGCTATCTACCTCTTAATATTATGGTCCTGTGGAGTTGATGCTCTATCTAGGCATGATGCCATAGTCATTTCAAGGCTGCAGGTTGATCACGTTCCACTGAACGACCACCACTATCGTATGCGCTTATGCCCTTGGCCAGAGTATTTATGTGGAATGTGGTTGGAGTGTGAAACATTTCGTGCTGTAGTGCCCGCTCTACAACCCACACAGAAGTCGGTTGTCAGCTACTGCGGACCAAGTGCCATCTGTGTTGGGTCTGTTAGGACTCCTGCCCTATACAGGATGTACCCCTTACATGTTTGGATAGCATCTGCGGTATAATGTACAGAGACAGGAAGGTTTTGCTAGTGGTTGGGTCTGGATGGAACTGTGTCCATCACTTTTGCTCAGAGCACTTTTGATGCTTTTGTTTTGATATTTTGGTTTAGTTGATGGTTATTTTCTATTGTGTTTATGGGAATGTGTGTGCATAGCACTGTTGTTGCTTGACTTTTAATAGTTCAGTTTTGTTGTTTGCAGCTTTCTATTGTGTTTTTGGGACAGAAGACCTGAGTTGAGTGAATATTCCCTAAATATATCAAGTTAGATCAATATCAACTCTTTGTTTTGTTTTGGACACGAACCCAAACTGGGTTATCTGCCCCCCCCCCCCTCCCACTCCCCTCTATGGTGAGAAGGACCATTTAGCTGGAGAAATCCTAGAAAAAAACCCAGGATCCTTGCCATGCCACAATCAATATAATCACGAATCAACCTTCAATTTCAGTTTATTAGACAAGAGCCTTGGCCGCAAGCTGTACACTCTGCCACATAACTAAAAACGAAAACACGTTCATCACTCCAGCACTTCAATTCAATTAAATTAAATTCTTTATTCATCAGAGCCCTGACCCGCTGTCGCACGCCCTGCACAGAAATCTAAAACTCCATAACCGTAGAACAACAACAAATCCTAGAACCCGAGTACAACCAAAAATAGTTCCAAACAACCAGCTCTAGCTAACCAAACTTTTTCACGATCACTAACTGTGGTAACCAGCAAATGGCACACAGATGCCACACATATCACAACTGTGTCCAGCACTTCTCAAAGGGTTTCAAAGGGTTTAACGAGCGTTAACCACTCCTGGTCATCTACCCGAAGCCCTAAGGCCCGGCACTTCTTCAAAGGGTTTCAAAGGGTTTAACGAGCCCAGCACTTCTGAATCACAGGCAACAATTCGTATTTTTAACAATGTTGTTTTTTTAACGATGTAATGCCATCCCCTGGTATTTTCAAGATGAGAAAAGGTCTTGTGGTGTTTCGTGCTCATGTCGATTGTGGCACGTCAAAGATACTGGGTTTCTGCTTGGATTTATGCAGCTAAATTGTCCGTATCATCGTTGTCGGGCACATAACCCAGTTTGGGGTCGTGTTCCCTAAAAGCAAAAACATCAAGCAACAAACACCGTCAGCACAACGGACTTCAATTCACGCTATTGTGTGACTTCTCCTTCCCTTGCTTATTAATAAGCTAATGCGCTGAGGTAAAATAATTTATGCGACCGAGCTAGTCGAAATATGCCATTAAAACGACTGGCCGTGCTTATTAGTTAGAAAATAAAAACGAACACGTTTGATGTTTAAGGTAAGGTTTAACTGATCCGATGTCAAAACAGCAAAGACATACAAATAAACTTTCCTTTACGGTTTCATATACCGAACAGTGTTCCGCTACTGTTTAGTCCACGTGAAACCTTACTGCTGTATTCAAATGTTTTTACTTTAGAACGCGATAGGTCAGATTGGGACATTCTACTAGGCTAAACGACATCAATAAAAAAAATCGTAAAAACTATAGAGTCTTAGTGTACTAAGTACAGAACTACAGATTAAGTAATTCAGGGTTCGTGCAACTCCTTGAAAACCTGGAAATGTCGTAGAGAGTAAAAATGAAATGCCGGTCTTGAAGTCTTGAAAATGAAATCTTGAAAAGTGGTGTTATGTAACTATAGGATGAACGGAAAGGAACAGAAAGTAGATGCTGACTTTTGGAGTTGAATTGTTTTTAAGTGGGCGGAAACAATGTACAGTTCCGGTCAAAAAACGCCTTCGTTATACGGAAGAAGTGGAGGATTAATGTATGTGACTGAACGAAAATGTTGATATCTCGAAAACTACTGGGCAGAATTGAATGAAACAAAAACTGGGTTGCGTATTATGATATCAGCTAGATTTCTATGGGTATTACATGAAATGGTAAGTAGCCAAATATAACTGGACGAACGAGCAACACGAGTTGATAACTAATAATATATCTTATAAACTACTGGAAAGAATTGAATACAACAAAAACTGGATTAATTGTTATGATGTATGCTATATTTGTATACGTTTGACGTGCAATGTTAAGCAAGAAAATATAATATGCGATTCAGTCTTTGTTTCATGAAAATCCACCCTCCAGTTTTCAAGATATCAGATATCATTAAATTTTTCTCGCTCGGCCAATTATTTTCAGTCAGTTAACATAGTATTTAATAAGGGTAGAAATACAGTAAACAATCTAATAAGCAATTCAGTGTTTGTTTCATGAAAATCCGTCCAGTAGTTTTCGAGATAACTGAATTTCTTCATGGTTGTTATTACGACCCTCGATATAACGAAAACGGGCGGTTTTTTTTTTACCGGAACTGTACTCTTATGTACAAGGGTTCTCTGTGTATAAGCGAGCGTTGATACCGTCGGTAAATGAATGAATAGTTGAATAGTTTAATGGTTCTGTGACTGGTCTACACCATGCACCCAAATTACGCTTACGAACGACAACACAAGATTGCTTTAACGTAAAGGTAAACGTTATAGCGTCAAAAACCAAGAACCGAGGTCCGAGGTGCGAGCAGAAGGAGAATCCACCACTTCAACAACTCAAACAATTACAATCAAACCGGGTCCGAGAAATAACTTGCAATGAACGAATTTAAATTTAATTTATTAGGGCCCATGGCCCAAACCCGCACGCTCACAACAAAACTACAGCACGATTGAATTGAACTGAATTTTATTCCGGGGAGTCTGGGCCCGTTGCCGTACACTCCTAGCACGAGAGGACAACAGCAACAACAAAAATAACAACAACAATAACAACAATATTATTTTGCGGTGCGCGGTACCAAGGTGAATTGTTGCAACGTAGGCGGGAACTAGTTGTTTTGTTTTAGCCTATTTACTAATGTATAGAGCGTACGATTGTTGATCAGGGCTGTGGAATAAAGTCTATGAATTTGAATTTGGAACTAGTTATTTACTGAACGCTGGCTTTCTCAGTGATAGGGTTTCTGTGGTCTCTTAGCAGTAAATCGAGAACAGGTATGAGACTTTTCCGGGGATGTCCCGAAAACTCGGCGGAAAAGTCCTGCCAGCATTTTCATGTTGAACAAACAAGGGAGGGTCCAACTTCCACCTCCGACTCTTGGTTTGTTCGTTTGGTCTGTGATGCATTGTGGTGCTGGGCTTGTAGAGTATCGAGTATGGAGTAATTGGGTGCACGGTTTGTAAGCCAGGTTTAGACCCAATAAACTATTTCAGGGGAGGAGACGGAGTGGGGGGTGGGGCCGTGAAGTCTCGTTAACACTTCCATCACACCAAATATAGCATAATTATGTCTGTGCATGGAGGTGCATGTGCGGGTCAGGGTTACACCAGGTCTCAATATGCACGAGCAAAATTAAAGTATTAGGCAAACAGCTAAATATTGGAAACGTGATTTAGTTTCCGAAGAAGACCTAACACCAGGAGAGGCTAAGACTGGGAAAGTATCTCAACCGTGCGTGCAGTGTCATGCTATGTCAAGCTAGAGGTTGAAAATATGGGGAGGCTTTACTTGCGAAAATTACAATAAATTCTGATGTGCGTTTTTAACTGCTTATGCATATAATCCATAAAGCAGTTATTGAAATACAGTCTGGAAGAAAAATGAGCTTGCGTCGTGAGCTATTGTTAAATGACGTCACGTCCCACTCCAGTCGTCATATTTGCACGGATCATGCCTATCACCTTTAGCGTCTGGCCAGAAGTGACTGAAATATTAGTCGATTTATCATGATTTCGATTAGAAGACGTGCCAGCAAATAATAGGCGTTGTTATTGAAGAGTTTGTGGTTAAATCGGTTGCATATGAAGGGTTGTATAGGTCCTTGACTAAAAATTTTTGCCAATTATGTTTCTGTATGAAAAAAAGGTTGAACCGGAACTGGCCCAGCTTATTTCAGGTTTTGACAACATGCACGGAAAACGGAATTTTATCTGTTGTTGGGCTATTGGCGACCCACTGAAAAAAATGGCATCTACTTTATGGTTCGTCAGCAAGGCTGTCCCAATTCTATGCATATTGGCAGCAGGGGAGTTATGTGGCTCCTGCTAATCAGGTAATTATTGTATAATCGATTATTTAGTGTAACAATTTGTTGCAGTATGAATTCGACAAACGTGTGAGGCAACGGGATAGTGCATACTAGGTGCGTAGCTAACGGATTTAGAATGCAAGGGCAGCGCTACACAATAAAGGCACAATTATAAATTCATTCCACGATCACTTTCGATAGTAAAATAAACAATAGAGGGGACAAGTTTACTTTACGCGGCTTATGGGAATAATAAGGGCTCCTCACCGAAAAAAAACCAGGACGAACACCAATTATGCTCCAACAACCTCACAACACAAAGGCAAAGGCTTTGGAGCAAAGGCTTCGTTTGGCCGTCAGAAATTAATGAAAGCTGCACTCTTTGCGCTGACGGACGAGAGGCCGTTTTCTTCCCATGTTCCCAGCTAATATTTTTTTCCCATAAACAGTTCAGATAGATGGGTTGTTATTGTCAGTTTCGTGTGGTTTTGTTGTTATTGTCGGTTAGATTAGGTTAGGAACCGGCTTCGGCATTTCACTTGAGGTATTGAACTGGTTGGGGGTTGGCGTTTCACTTGCCGGACTTTTGCCCAGTTTCTTGCTTTCCAGCGCAGTGCTAACTTTGAACCTTCACCACGGCTAAACGGTGCGTATGTCCCGAAAATGGAAGAGGAAAACATTACTCAGTAAATAATTCTTAGCCCATTAAAAAAAATCGGACGAGAGCCCGTTTTCTTCCCATATTCCCTTTACGCACATGGCCCGAAATTCGAAAAAAGAGAAAAAAAACTACCTTTAATTTTCACGGAAAGCACTACAAGTTGATCCCAAATTGCGGAAACTCGTTAAATCATCATTACCATAACCTAACCAATTAACTGCCCCAGTATGAAATGCGAAACCCCAAGCTTACCTAACCTAACCTAACTTACAATAACAACAAAACCACACAAAACCACACGAAACTGACAATAACAACCCGCCTATCGGAACTGTTTACGAAAAAATATAAGGTGCCCTGCCGGTCCTGCGAGCGAACGCAAACACCGTATAGATGGTACGAATTGTGGCGCTACAAATCTACTGTTTTAAGTCGTTTAAACACATTTCCGCGCTCTGAAACCAACTGTCTCTGTATTTAGGAAGGTGTTGGAGCCATTTAGAATCAATATCGTAAGGATATCGAGTATGTGCCTAATGTAAACTTTACCCCAATAGAGAGCTTTGTGTTTCGTATATGAAAATAATAATGTTGCGATTTTTTGCATAAGCAGTTTATGTTTTTCTTTATGAAATTCTTGGGTTTTTTTTCAAACAGTATTGTACGGGGCTTGGATAGTGTGTCGCGCCAAGTTAGGCAACAAACATCACATCAATTCAATTGTCGAGGTCGTAAACCATTGTAGCGCGATGCCATTGCGTCAGGGTCTAATATCTTGAAGCATAGTTGGGTACATTTCAGGTACTTGGACAAAAATAATAATGCGGTACAAAAGCTTAAATTGTGATAAAATCGAGAGCAATGACCAACCAGATCTAGACACACGCTAGTGTGTCGCCGCCAAGTAACAGTAGATTATCCCATTGTATACATCCGATTGTTAAAAATTGATTGTTAATGATAAAAAGACGGCTCACTAGCAGACATGTGTCTGTTAACTGTAAGCCGGAGGAAATTAATAAAGCATACGCAGCTTTCATTTCCTCCTGCTGTAAGCAACTGAAAGCATATTTTGGCATGTTGAGGATCTAGACACACGCTAGTGTGTCGCCGCCAAGTAACAGTAGATCATCCCATTGTAGACATCCGATTGTTAAAAATTGATTGTTAATGATAAAAAGGCGGCTCACTAGCAGACATGTGTCTGTTAACTGTAAGCAACTAAAAGCATATTTTGGCACGTTGAGGATAAATCCCAATGCGACAGAAATGTTTCAAATTGTGGAAAATGTAAGTGGAAGGGTCAGAGATAAAGAAAAACTAAAATTTAAAGGATGAGTGTCCACCAATCATAGAGAAAAAGATGCGTCAATAACGTTGTTTTTATGTTACTGTCTAGCTAGCTAGCTAGCTAATAAGATTTTTCCCATGTTAAATCCCATAGACTTTTTGCTCATGGCTAGCGCAAAATTGCGAAGGCCTACGTACCTGAATTTTTGCACATGGATGCTTGGTGATCTGAGGATGGTCCTTTTGTTGGTTTGGGGGTTGTAGGGGTCAGGACAAATGCGTGGGAGGGTTTTGAAATTTGCCACCGGCGAATTTAAATTTCGTTTCCTTTCCAAGTTGCAACCAAAGATTTTAAGCAACAATGGCTTGAACAATCAAGACTGGTCCTTAGATTTATTGTAAAAGCCTGAACGAACTAAAAACTGAACTGTAACGAAGGACAAAATAAAGAAACATTAACGTTGCCGTGGATTGCGTAAGAATAAAGGGATGCACGTTAGATGATGGTTACGCAACAATACGAGCATACATGAGCTAATGGTTTTTTTTGTTAATAACCCCCCCAAAAAATGCTTCGCATTTTGCTGTTTTAGTAACAGCGACCTTCGGGGGTTTCTGCATGACTAAATATGAACGAAATCTTGAAAAATTAAGGGGAAGTTGCAGCGATAAACAAAACAACTGAAGGGGATGCGCGGATTAAGTGAGCGAAGCGAACGAAATCAGCGATTGTTAGTCAGTGTGTGCAAAAATGAGATTGAAGCATCCTAAACAGACGGTGTAATCTTATGTACGTTCACAGTCCTATGAAAGTTGTGATATCCACCCAAAACCAAAACTGGTAGAAAAACCCGCCAAGTTTCCAAAAACGGTCGGCCTTTGAAGGTAGTGATATCATTCCACCAGGGAAAGGCCGCCAAGGTTAATCCTATTAGCCAAGTTAATCGCACCGAATAATACTTTGGACGTTAAATGAAAACTTGAAGATTGCTACCGCTAGTAGCAATCTTCTAGTTTTCATTTAACTTTCTAACTATTAATATGTGCGATTAACTTGGCTAATAGGATCAACCTTGGCGGCCTTTCCCTGGTGGAATGATATCACTACCTTCAAAGGCCGACCGTTTTTGGAAACTTGGCGGGTTTTTCTACCAGTTTTGGTTTTGGGTGGATAAAAATTAACTGTTGTAGGAATCTCAGCTAAGCTGCTTTCGATGCAAAATCAGACCCTCAATAACGTTGCAAATGTGTCACTGCTAGCTATCAGAAAACGAAAACGAGCTCGTTGGATGTTTAAGGCAAGGTTTCACTGATACGAAGTCAAAACAGCAAAGGAACACAAATAAACTGTCCCGTAAGGTTTCACATACCGCAGTGTTCCTGTCCTGTTTAGTCCACGTGAAATCTTACTGCTGTATTCACATGTTTTTACAGTTTTTACTTTAGAACACGGTGTGTCTGATGGTTCATTTTACTTGGCTAAAGGACATCACTGAAATATCGTAAAAAAAACCACACTTTAGTGTGCTTAGTACAGACCTATCAGGGAATTTTTTAACATGGTGACTATTGCTCCAAGTGGAGCACCAGCCTTTACGATTGGAGCACCAGTCAAGACCTTGGAGCAGTGGAGCACCAGCCGTTGCAACCCTTTTCCTCAAAGTTCAAACACATTTTTCGTTGTAAAAAAAAAAACCATTACGATAAAAAATTAAATTATGACGAAACGAATGTGTGCAAGTCGTTCGTTCCGGTTGTTTTCCGAAATTCCAGATGCCTCCAACTCAATATAGTTGAAACATTAGACCTGAAAATATGAGGATGGCAAAAGCACATGTTCATTCACCGGCATCACTACGTGTTGGGGACCTAAGGGACCGGTCATTGTTTATCAATGGGGAAAGTGTTAGAGTGAAGGAAATTTGGGGGTCATGAAGTTCTAGACCCTCTCGAGGGTGAGGGGGTGATACATTTTTCAGGTCCCGTCAAGAGGGGGGGGGGTTAAAAACACACTGACCAACTGGAAGAAAAACATATCTTTCCAGCAAGACTGGTTAAAAATAGTTTTTGTTGCCCAACCGAAAATATACATTACCTGTTTTTCATGCACTCTCTTGGGTTCTCAGTGCTTCTTCCAGAGAAAGAAAGAAAGTTGGCTTCCCTGCCAGTCCCGTAGGTATCCTACTGCGCATGCGCGGATGCAGTCCTCCCTATATAAACGCTGGCGCAGCTTCGTTCCCCATCTTTTTTAATACTCTCAATCGTTACCAAGGCAACTCGAGAGGGGGGAAAGGCGGGTCGCCTGTTGTAAAAACAGGTAATTTATATTTTCGGTTGGGCAACAAAAACTAAACCAAAAACAAAGATATGTTTTTGGTTGCCTTAAAATCTCCATTACCTGTTTTTTATGCACTTAACAAACTTTGTCACCGGAGGCGGGCCTTGGTGACGGGCGCCCTGGCTACGGACTGGCTATCCTGAAGTCAACTGGACTCAACGAACCTGAAGGAAACCGCTGTAGGGGGTGAAAGATGATCCTATAGGTCTTGAAAGGTTTGTTGTGTAAACCGGTCGGTGGCAGGTGCATTGAGAAATTGGTTGCTAAGTGAACCGGACTGGATGCAGAAGGTTCCACCAGAGGAAGCGGTTGCAAGCAGGTTCCAGGGTAAAGGAGAAACAGCTGCCAATGGGCGACTGAAACCCTTAGGGATCGTTGTAGTGACATAGTCACAGTGACAAGTGTTATAATTACTGAAGAGGGCAACAAAAAAATATCTTTAACCTAGTCTAGTACCGGAAAGGATGGCAAACTCGGACCAGAAGTGAACCGAGGTGGTGTAGGGGAACCTTAGAAAGTTGGTACGTTCCGAGGTATGTTTGCTGGAAATATGAGCAGCTGTCTGGCTTGGTGACATATCGGCAGGAGGACCGAAGGCAGGTCCGTAATGACGGGGACGGGCCGGAACGTAGATAACTATGACAGGACGGGTGCCCTGACGCATTTTATGTAACAGGAAGGGTGACCCGGAACCGTGATGAGTCAACATGGTCCTTAGATCCTTTTGTGAAGTCTAAGGATGGAAAGTTGTTGTTAATACATGGCCAGGAACGGCAAGTTTGAGAGGCGAAAATATCATGAGCAGGAAGCACGATAGCCTGGAACTGCTCTCCGTAGGGCTGAGCTGCTGGAGGATCACAAGGAACGTTGGTGAAAGGAAGGCGGGAGTCCGAGATGGAGAAGTGTCAGTTTCCGTTCGGACGATGAAGACATTATTCAAAGAGAATGATGAGGGTCAGGCCAGGGAACGGTGAGGCAGACGGAATCTGTGTTTATATTTAGATGAAAGCATGTCCCCAGAGAGGGACGGGGAGAAGCGGATCAGCGCCCGGCAGGGAAAGGAATGTGCTGGTTCCGCTTCGGGTTTGTCCTGTTACTGACAGCAATGCAGCCGAAGGTGCAAAATTCAACCGTGGGATGTAGGACTGGGGTGGTCGGGAACGGCACAACGCCATTGGATGCGAGTTGAGGAAGAAAGATGAGACAGATTGCATCGTGTGAACTGTGATCATTCCGAAGGGGAAACGCCGTGACGCAGATTCCAGAAGTAGGACAAAAAGCATGGCTGCTGGTAAAGTGGAACCAGGATGTTGGGAAGGACTTGGGTCCTCAAGTTAGCAGAGGGAACCGGAGGAATGGTGAATGAACTGTGCTTGAAATCTAGCATTGCTAGATTCATGACGGAATGGACTTGTTCTTGAGAAAGCTGTGTTACTGTCAAGGCGGAACGAGAGGGAACAGAGTACCGCGAGGGACGGGATGGAGAAAGAGGCGCGGAGGCGGTGAAGTAGTAGTTCGTGTTGCAAGCTGGCGAGTTGTAGCTATAAAATCCGGGTGTATTTTTGATAAGTTGAGTTTCAAGGAAAAAGGACTTAGATTTCAAGTCATGTGGCAGAGAGGTGCACCAGAACGGCAGGAGGTGTAAACCTAGGAACATGATGATGTTCCCTGGTTTGAGGGATGCGAAGGGCAAGACTGGCGAAGCGGTTGTGGAGGGAACCATTGGTTCCTCGAGGCATATTTTGGTGGGATCGAGGTCCGGGAATCGAGGTCTCCGGGACCAACGCAACCGTCTGTTGGATAGATAAGATCGCTGTGTACGACCTGTATGTGTTGTTAGCAATATTGATGCTGTCGATGGGGTGGCTACCAGAGACGTCCCGAATTGGCAGTACAGAACGCAGAAACGTAGGAACGCGGAATGCATACGGAAGAACGGAGGAACGAGGAATGACTGGAACTATAGATTTTGACGAGATATACTGCTGCCTGCAAGGGCAGGCTGACAGTAGGTTAGGTTGACAAGCAGCAATGGGCAGAACATCAAGCCCTGATGCCGATTCTTAATAGCTGTAAAACCAGCAGAACGTCGGAACGGCACCAAGGACGGCCTGAAGTGACGTAGCAAAGAACGTAGGAGCGCGGGACACGTCCGCAGGAATGTATGGACGAGGAACGAGAGGAGAGAGAGGAACGCAGGAGTAACCACCATGGTGGCTGTACTAGGAAGAAAGATCCAGTGTGTTCCGGTTCGTTGGTAATTCGAAAACCTCGGCAGGCCCATTGACTAGGGGTAATAGGAGGCAGGATGTAGGGCGGATCTGCGGAACTTGAGGACGCCGTGTCTTGATGAGGAATGGAACATCAGGAACGGAACGTTGTGTTTTTTTTTTAAGTAGGGTGACGGAGGGAACACAGGTCTCGTGACCCTAAAGGGACGGAACGCAGAAGAAAGCCGAGGTCTTTGTTAGTACATGTGGAAGCCTTGTGGTGCTTATATGTCGTATTCGTCTCACTTTTATTCTTTTTTTCATTCAATGGAGGGCGGAATGGTCAGTAATTCCGAAAGAGGAATGAAAGATGTAGAGCAAGGAATAAATTCCCACCGTCCTCTAATGTAGAGAGGACCGTTAAAGCGGACGCCTTGCTGGCAAGGGGGTAATAAGAATGTGCTTGATATGATAGGAGTGGTTCGTCGGACCCCTGGATAACAGAACGTTCAGCTACCAAAAGGCTGGGAGGAATGCGGAGTCAGACTAAGAGGAGGAAGTTGCGGACCAGCAGAGAAGGCCAATCCTGGCAGCAACTCTCTGGGCCTTGAGTATGAGTTTGAGGCAGGCATAGCGTTCCTTAGTGCATGAGAGTCCTTTGGAGAGGGAACGTAGGTATCGTATCAGAGGAGGCTGGTTACAAGGAATCGGGAATGTGGCTGCGGTGTCGCAAGGCGCGGAGAATGATGGCCCGGAAAGAAAGGGATATGGAGGTGGAATCGGTTGGTCCAGAGTCTTGTTTCGTTGTCAGGTTGAAGATTTCCACGGTATCCATAACCGGTAGAACCTGGGAAGGGGATGCGGAACGAGGCGTGCGGGATAAGGAACCATCCCCTAGGGTTCCTGTAGCTTGCGGCTTCGGACTGATGGTATCGTAAGATGCGCAACGTGAATCGAGGAACGGAGCAATCGTCGCTTCAGGAGAGCATTAGTAAATGCTGGTGTTTCTGAGGGTAGAAGAAAATACATTACCATGAGTCTATGAAAATAATGAGTTTTCAACTCCTTTAGATTTAGTTTACACTAGCATATGATCAAAAACCCCATACTGTACGGATGCGACACCTGTTGCCAGATGCCTGAAATTCGTCTTGAAACCCGAAACCAAACTCGAAACTCTGGTCGCGCGAGCAAATCTAAGCCGGAAACACAGTTAAGTGCGGAGCTGTTTCCTTCCTTGACTGAAGCTCGCCCTTGTATCCGAAACTTGAATTAGATCTTTCTACCCAAGGCCCGCTGAGATATTAGCTGCGCAGCGCTACTGATTAATTGCTAAGCCAAACTAGAAAATTGTTTCTGTTTATAATTCGTCGTTACGACTTTTTTTTTTGTGCGAACATGTATCTTCCTTGAGCATATTCTGTAGACAAATTCAATCTGTGATTGGCGAGAACTAATCATCTTTTTGAAAATGGGAACAATGTGAACGGCTGGAAAATGCTTTAAAAAGTCAACTGTGTAAAAAGTCAAATTTTCAGTGTATCCAATGGTGTAAGGGACCAGTCATTATTTATCGCCGGGGAGGGGAGGGAGGGGGGGGGGTAAGGGAAATTAGGGGGTCATTATTTAAGACCCTCTCGATGGGGGGCTCATAAATTTTTCAGGTGCCGTCAAGGGGGGGGGGGATCAAAAGCACACTGATCAACTGGAAGCAAAAAGTCATATTGGACCTCAAAAATGGCACTTTCAGAGTCAAAATTTCTAAAAACATGTCAGTTTCTGGACCCCCCCATGATTTGAATGTTGCAAGGTTTTGACGCTATTAATACCGTTTCAGCAAGTCTAGTTTTTACAACAAACTTTCTAGTAAAGCCTTGGCACCTGGTTTCTTGGCTTCTTCGATCTTTTAGGTGCTGACTATGATGCGGATGTGGGCATTCAAGCGTGTTCAGTGTTAAGTGTGTTCATCATACATTTTGTACGAATCTCGACAGGAGGTGGGTGTAAGGAACATTTTATAGAACATTTTTAAACCAACATGTCTTTTCGTTAAAAACGAGACACGTTTCCGTACAACTAATCTTGGCTGCAGGAATCATCTGCAGACGGTCTGAATGGATATACAAAAAGAGCACATTTTTTAGGGGGGAGGGGCACACTATTTTTGGACCTCGGGGGGGGGTCAATCTTTTTTCAGGATCTTGACGGGGGGGGGACATCGGTAATGGGGGGGTGTTTTTTTTTTTTTCCTCCCCCCCCCCCCCCCCCCGGCCATAAATATATGACCGGTCCCAAAGTACATTTCTTTGCCGTCCATTCGTGTTCTATACTATGAGAAGATATTGCACAGAGGCAGCAGTGTTCACGGTTCACTCCAGCAGCAATTTTGTGTGTCATTTTAGTGTGGATGCATTCTTGAGATGTGTATAGGTGATTGCTCTAAGGTACAATTTTAAAGAAGGTCACGTTAGCCTTATGGAATTTAGCCTTACAGTACCAGCTCGTGCCACAGTAATGAGCTGGTACTGTAAGTAACAGACTTTCACGTGACACTTCAATGTTAAAAGTTGCGTGAGAATTAACATTGTGTATGAAGCCCCTGCCTCCAATAGAGAAGACATTATAGGATACCGTTACAGTGATGTCATTTTATTCGTGACGAACTGATAACGACTTTCACGAAACTGTTAATTGTCAATAAAGCAGGCACTGGTTAAAGATGACTGTGCTGCTCTATCAAGCGTAATTATACAGGGTGTTCGGAAATTGGTGTCAAATATTTTGAGGGTCCGCTGTGTGATCAAAGATAAGAAAAAGTCCTATAAACATGGGTCCAGAAATGCACCAGTCTTTAGTTACAGTCCCCCCCCCCCCCAGGTTTGGGATAAACAGTTCTTAAATACCTCGTAATGATTCACGTTTCCATTCCAAACTCAGGATATGTGCCATATCATACCTGGTATTTCAGTACTTCATAATACAGTATTGGGTCGCACAACTTATCAGAGGGAGAGGTAATTTTCTTATGGGGGGGGGGGGATCAAACGTGGGGGAAGAGAGGAGTAACTGCTTTGGTCTTGTACTTTAATGAAACAAATTGTACATACCAGAAAAAACAGATCGTATCACATTACTGTGTGATTGAAAACAATCGAGAAATGAAACATCATTAAGTAAACAGAAGATGGCATTGCATTTGCGGCTCTGCTGCAATTAACTGCAATACGCATCCGCAAAAGACCTCCTCTCCAGAACATTCTGTGACAAGCAACTCAAAAAGATAAATACGACGGAAAACAAACTAAACGTAAGCGTTTTATCATAGTAGGTGCTCAAAATGACCCCCCTCTGCCTCGATGCAGTTCCGAAGCCGCTGCGCCATGGACCGACGAACCCGTTCAAAGATTCCAGGGGTTGTGCGAATCTGGTTGCATCCATCCACAATCCTTTGGCGAAGTACATCAGCATTGGGAATTGGTGTACTGTACACGAGTGACTAAGTGTCCCCAAAGATAAAAGTCTAACGCAGTTACAAGACCAAAGCAGTTACTCCTCTCTTCCCCCACGTTTGATCCCCCCCCCCC
>JAHWFP010081569.1:0-12003 GCA_023313725.1 Lithobius niger
GAATTTCGTTGGTCTATGTCAATTCTGGGCGAGACTATAGGAGTTCAAAGTTTGACATTTAACACGGAAGTTCATGCTGAGGCTTACATAAGGACCGCTACCACGGTCCTTGATGAAATAATTTACATTTTGTTGTTTACTACAGTTATTAACTATCGTCTGCTATATGCAACCAGTTGCTAGTTATTTATTAATAGTCGATTCCCCTCTGCGACTAGCGGTTACCTGTTAGTTAACAGCAGGTGGTTCTTGCCAACCAACTGGCCCTATGCCACCGGCTGTGTACAAGAGACGACTAATAGGTTGCATTTAGCTACTAGCTGGTAACTATTTACTAGTAACTCTTAAGCAGATAATTTCTCTGCTGACGTTTTGTAAGCAATCTGGTGATAAACTGGTAAGTTTCGTGATACAAATACAATCGCTGCGTATCTAGTTGGCAGTGTGTTCTTCTGCAATCAGTTCACAACGTACAATTCCTGTCGACTTTTTTTCCATAAATAAATCAGACCCATAGGTTGCACAAGAATGCGAGATATGTAAAAGCCAACTATGAGTGAAGCGAACACAACGTCAAGGTAAAGTCAAGTTGCCTGTCATAGAGGTTGATTTAATAACATTGGTGCTAACACAAATAAGTGCTGGTCGAGCTGATACCACTGCAACGATACAATTCAAAGCACTAAACTGGCTAAAGACATAGAATTGCAGATTTTAAAGGTCGTCCGTGTTTGTGCATGAATTTTTTTAAAAAAAAAAGGAACGCTTTGTCTGTGCGAATGTGGATGACCATTTGCCAAAAAATGCTGGCTCATTGGCGTGAAAAGGTGGCATCTGATCATAGGCTTAGGAAGAACAAAATGGAAGAAATGCACCCGTGAATAGAGCTGGCGATAAAAAAGGTGAAAACCGATTTGATTCATAACAACTGGAGCCGGAAAGGTTCATTTCACCATGGTGTTATGTTGTTCCATAATAGCGAAAAAAGGCGGTTTTCAAATGAAAAATAATGCTACGTGAATCTGCCAAAAGCAGTGTTTGTTTATTGTAATTGTAAAGGGCGGACGAGTAAAGACGTAAAGATATTTGGCTTGATCACTGCTGGCATAAATGATCAGGCGTTTTTTCCTACCTGAAATGCTACCAACTTTAGAGTTAATGTGTGCACGTTTGGTTGACCATGTTAAGGTTAACTTCGGACGAATTTCTAGGAATTTTGCAGTTATCATGGATAGATAATTAATGAAGTTGTTGCAACCACACGACATTGCGGCAAATCACAGCAGCAAAAACACTGCACCAAAAATAGAAAATGTGGATGAGCAGAGGTTTGCATACCCAGAGGCACACAGGACGAATGTGTCGAGAGGTTGTGGCAGGGTGGTCGAAGCATTGGAAGTAGTGCCTATCTGATTCATCACAAAGTGTTTTGACCATAGCTTTACAGCCCGATCCCTGATGATCCTGAATCCAACAGTAATAATGATGAGATCGAACTAACAGACAAAACTGACAAACGCAATATAGAAACAAAACTTTACATTCAGTTACAAAAACTGCCAGCACTCTGTGAAGAAATCCTAGCATTGTTATGTAGTGATTCGGACGATTCTTCCTTTGAAGGCTTTGATTAATAACGATGGTAAGCCTTTTCGATAAATCGCTAGTGAAGTGTATCATTAGGCTATTTTCAGATCTGCCTTTGTTTACAATTAATACAAGTTTTAAGATTGTGTATTTTTATACTTTTTATTAGTTATTAGAATTAATTGTCCCCCTATATACCTCTTTGGTTATATGGGGTTTTATTTATACGATATGCCTATTTTTAGAAGGTGCGGGTTATCAGGGAAGCGAATAATATGTGTATACCAAAACAACGACTTAATTAATTATAAGCAATCTTTGACAACATTTTATGTTCAGTTTATTTTCAGTTTTTTGTCTTTTTTTAGTTTTGTGCTTTTGCAAAAGTCTTTGGATTTTGTGAAATTTCGTAATACTTGAAGGTTCTTGAAATTAATTTTGGATAAAGTTGTACGGAACCCTGTAACCAAGAATGAGCATTTCTTTCGTACAAAGATCCATCTTCTTGAAGTTAAGGTTTAGATTTTTTGAGAGCAATTTCAGTTCGTTTGGGAAGATATTGCTTATCACTTGTAACCTTTGATCTGCCTGCTTCGGGTGCAATCTGAGCTGGTCATCTTTCTGTGTTAGTGCAGGGTTGTACTTCCATATTATGACTTATCAGTCCGGTACAACACCGCTGTCTGATACAGAGTGAACCTCCTACAAGACAACACAGGCGCAGTCCAGTACAACACCACTCCTCTCATACCTTTCCACTTCCCACATCTTCGTTTTCAAAAATCATGGAAAGTTAAGCTCACACATGCACACTGATTCTTGTTTACGTAGGCCTGACTGAAACATTGATATGACTGTGAGCGACGACTGGCTGCTCGATGGTGACCGCTACCCAACATCGCGGCTGGTAGCAATTGATGGTGTAATGTGCAGGCCTTTTCTGACCTACTGCAAACTTTGACCATTTTCAGCAGCCTTGCCTGTTTGGGTGAGGCATAATAATAACCCTAATATCCTGGGGGTGAAAACACATAACCCAGGTGTCGACTGTCAGCCTTGTACTATATCCTAAGCTACTGACCACACAGCGTTCAGAGGTAGAACGCTTGCCTGCCACATGAGAAGCCCACGTTCAAGCTCTGGCCGAAGGATAGAGTTGGAGTAAACAGATGGATGGTTAGGTTGTTGAACCTCCAGACAACTCGCTACTGATTAAAAATGTTGAAGGTTGGAAACAAAAGTAACGGCGAGGATGGAATCAGTTGACCTCTTTTTTTTTTTACAATGACATGAACTGACAAACAAAGAACGCTTAAAGGCTTGACTTACAGCATTTTGGTGATCAAAGAATGTCCCCCATTTAAGTCCTAAGTTAAAAGGCACGCACTGTAAGACTAGAAGAGCAGACCCTAAATCGTTTCACATTGGTCGAGAAAACGTAGAGAAATGAAGTTAAAAGCCTTACGGAAAACCTAGCATGAAACTTTTAAGGTTCGTGCACATGTGGGAAGCCTTTCATGCAATGTTATATCGTATCAAAAACCAAAACTGGTAAAAGGGGTGAGTTTTGGTATATTATTAATTACTCAGAATAATTGTAAACTTTAAAAAAAAAAGTACCTTTGGTCTTTTGTTCACCAACAACACATACTTCTGGACCACCAACAATGTCATAAATAAATGGTTGTAAATAAATAAAGTTTTATGGCATTTGCAACTGGACTGGGAAGAGCCCAGAAGGGCTAACTTGCAAACTTTTGTGTAATATCACAACTCCTCAAGCTGAAATGTAGTCTAATGTACAAAGGTAGTGTGTAAGAAAGCAGTGAGACTGTATTAATTACCACCAAAGTTAGATCTGCCAAGGGTAGAACGGTCCCCAATGACATCGTCGGGTAAATGGAAATGGAAGGGCAAGATAGAGGTAAAAACTCAACAAAACGTTAACTCAACTTCCGAACCAATCCAAGGTCGTGGTAATGTGCGCTCGTGGAATGCTTTCTACAAGTCACAACAAGCCATTTATGTCAGGGGCTATATTTCATCAATTTTCCAATAAGAAACTTGATCCGTACATAGCAACATATTTTTAATTATTAAATAAGGAAGCAACGATTTTCATTTTGTATTGTCAATTGCATTGTGCAAATTGAAACCGAAAACTGTAACTGAAACTATGTTAGTGGACGCAAGCTGATCTCGTGGTGCAAATGTCGGAACGTTGTCTGTTTCACTTTCACTGCTCTGGTGGCAATTTACGAACAGGAAAAAAACATTATGGCTGCCACAGAATTGTGCTTGTGTTGTTAGAGGAGTGAGAGCTGGAAATGAGTTATACCTAATACGAAGTGATCCAAGGTAAAATTAACATACCCTTAAAATCCAAGATATGCTCCGAAGCTGATAATACTACTAAACAAAAAAACAGAGTGAAAATTTCTTTAGATTGCATATGAGTAGGCTACGTTTAAACACGAGCTAGCTAAATAAAGTGCTCTGATGCCCACATCAGGAAAGTCGCTCCATGGCTTTGTAACACAATTTGCAAAGAAGTTGGCAATAACTATTTGCTTAATTATTTGCTTCTAGTCATTGCTTAGTTTGCTTTGTTATTCGCTTACCTTATTTGTTTAGCTTTGCTTAGCTTATTTTCTAAGTCATTGCTTAGATTTTCCTTGGTAATTTTCAAGAAATTGTCTGAGTCATGCTACGTCTGCTTGACGTTAGGTCAAAGAAGAAAGAGTAATCAGAATCCATTAGTCAATGTAATTCCTGGTATTCCTTCATACACGTGCGATTCATTTTGCAATAAAATTTTACAATCTTTAGGCAAATTGTTCTTCAGTAAAAATACAATAGCATTACTGACAAGAAAACAGAATTAGGAAGCCAATGTGTATTACAAAGCCAATTTCTAGGAGAAAAATGCATCAATATAAAAAAAAATCATGGCTCATACCATGTCAGGATTCAGTAAAAACCTACTGTACTGATTAATTCTGTGGGATCATTAAACGTCAACATTTTTTTTTTTTAGAAATTTTGATCTATTCAACCATGCAGTACAGAAAATATGTAACGCAGGTATCCCTAAAGTCTGCACGATTCTAGCGAATCAAGAGCTTTGTTTTTTTTTTGGTTTTTTTTTTGGAATGTAACAGACAGAATTAGTAAAATATAGCTATAAGGATTCTAAAGTATCGTTATTACTTAACTGATACGAAGACTTACTTGCACACGGAAGGATATTTCTAACAAAGACTTTAAAATCCGTCGAGAGCCCTTCACGTCACGAGAAGTAAAAACCTTTTCATTACAGCAGCCCGTTGAGGTGCGAGCCTAACAATATTTAGACAGTCAACTCCAGGTTTTAGGCCTGCGACAGCCAAATCCCAAAATCCTTGTTTAACCTAGCTTCAAACTGCAGTTGTCCCAGAAACAGACGTTTTTCATAGCATGTATTGTCACGGCCAACGTAAAAAAAAAAGCGTAATTCAGGCGCGCACTTGGCAGCTGCCACATGTTGACCCACAAAGCAACTCGCTTCTGGACTAGTCTCGTAGAATCCAAAACTAAAATGGAGCATTAGAGGCCTTAAGGTAATCAAGAAGTTTTATAAGATGGACTGATTCACTATGATTAAAAAAGATAAACAGTAGTGGTCTTAAGTCCCTGCTTACAAGGAAGACACTAAAAGAGGCATATCCAAGGAATACTGACTTGCTTCAGTTGCTCATAAAGTCAAACATCAAAAGTAAGTAGCAATTCGTAATGATCTAATTTGGAAATAAGCTTGCTGAGCACGACATGTTCGTAAGTCTTTGCAACATCAATGTGCAAGGCATCAACCAAGATGCCCTCCTCAGGGCGCGTTTAGGCAACAAAGACCTTCATGCTCGCCGTATGCTATTTGTTACTCAACGTTATTTATTTACGATTAATTACCAGTTGCTAAATAATGCTTCAATGCAAACAAATTAAGTGTATCTAGAAACACGCTAGTGAGTCGCCGCCAAGTAACAGTAGATCATCCCATTGTAGACATCCGATTGTTAAAAAATTGATTAACAAGAATTTCCGCCTGGGAATCTGGCTGTTGCAGACATAGGGCCTTAGGGCTTTGGGCAGATGACCAGGAGTGGTTAACGCTCGTTAAACCCTTTAAACCCTTTTTAACAAGAATTTTATGAAGAAATACATAAACTGCTTACGCAAAAAATCGCAACATTATTATTTTCATAGACCAAAGAAAAAGCTCTCTATTGGGCTAAAGTTTACATTAGGCACATACTCGATGTCCTTACGATATTGATTCCAAATGGCTCCAACACTTTCCTAAATACAGAGTCAGTTGGTTTTAGAGCGCGGAAATGTGTTAAAACGACATAAAACTGTATACCTTATATTTTTTTTCGTAAACAGTTCCGATGGGCGGGTTGTTATGGTCAGTTTCGTGTGGTGTTGTGTGGTTTTGTTGTTATTGTCAGTTAGGTTAGGTTAGGTAAGGTTGGGGTATGGCATTTCATACTGAGGTAGTTAACTGGTTGGGGTTTGGCATTTCTTACTGGGGCAGTTAATTGGTTAGGTTATGTTAATGATGATTTAACGAGTTTCCGCAATTTGGGATCAATTTGTAGTGCCTTCCGTGAAAATTAAAGGTACGTTTTTTTTCTATTTTTTTTTTCGAATTTCGGGCTACGTGCGTAAAGGGAACATGAGAAGAAAACGGGATCTTGTCCGAATTTTTTTTTTAATGGACTAAAAATTACCTGTTGAGTAATGTTTTCCTCTTCTATTTTTGGAGCAAATGCACCGTTTGGACGTGGTGAAGGTCCAAAGTTAGCCCCGCGCCGCGCCGAAAAGCATGAACCTGGGCGAAAGTCCGGCAAGTGAAACGCCAAACCCCAACCAGTTCATTACCTCAAGTGAAATGCCGAAGCCGGTTCCTAACCTAACCTAACTGACAATAACAACCCACCTATTTGAACTGTTTATGGGAAAAAAAACATCAGCTGGGAACATGGGAAGAAAACGGCCTCTCGTCCGTCAAGCGCAAAGAGTGCGGCTTTCATTAATTTCTGACGGCCAAACGAAGCCTTTGCCCCAAAAATGTTATGGGAAAATATTGTTTAGTTGATCATTTTACGTCATTCTAGCCCAACGAGAGATCAATCGGTAAGGAGCCCTTATTCTTCTCATAAGCCACGTGAAGTAAACTTGTTCCCTCTGTTGTTTATTTTACTATCGAAAGTGATCGTGGAATGAATTTAAAATTCTGCCTTTATTCCGTTAGCTACGCACCTAGTATGCACTATCCCGTTGCCTCAAACGTTTGTTGAATTGATCTACAACAAACTGTTACACTAACTAATCGATTACACAATAGTTACCTGCTTAGCAAGAGCCACATAATTACCCAAATTGGCAATACGCGTGGAATCCTAGGACAGCCTTCCCGGCGAACCGTAACGTAGCCCCCATTTTTTTTCAGTGGTTCGTCAATAGCCCATCAACAGATAGAATTCCGTTTTCCGTGCATGTTGTCAAAACCTGAAATAAGCTGGGCGAGTTCCGGTTCAACTTTTTTTCCATACAGAAACATAATTGGCAAAAACTTTTAGTCAAGGACCTACAACCCTTCATATGCAAACGATTTAAACATAAACATTTCAATAACTACGTCTACAATTTGCTGGCACGTCTTCTAATCGAAATCATGAAAAATCGACTAATATTTCAGTCACTTCTGGCCAGACGCTAAAGATGATAGGCATGACCCGTTCAAATAAACGACTGGAGTGGGACGTGACGTCATTTAACAATAGCTCACGACGCAAGCCCCGTTTTCTCCCCGACTGTATCTAGACACACGCTAGTGTGTCGCCGCCAAGTAACAGTAGATCATCCCATTGTAGACATCTGATTGTTAAATTTGATTATTAATGATAAAAAGGTGGCTCACTAGCAGACATGTGTCTGTTAACTGTAAGCAATTGAAAGCATATTTTGGCATGTTGAGGATAAATCCCAATGCGACAGAAACAGGGTTGGCAAGTTTTTGACATGCGACAGGTTTTATCCGGTTTTTACCATGGTTTTAACCGTCATGCCAAAAACCCCTTTTTGACATAGGTTTTTGACATGTCAAAAACTGTTAAAAATGTAAATAAATAAATGCATAAATACATAGATAATTATAAAGATTGCAACCTGTTTACTGGTTAAGTAATTGGCAAATTTTCAATTATGTTTCCTGTAAACAGGCTGCACTCTTGCAAAGTTTTGTAAAGCCCTAATATCAGTTTGTTTTGTATCTCTAGTAATTAAGTCTAGTCAGTTAAAATAATCACAAGATGTATGTCGCAGTCTGTATGCTTATGCCCAGCAACACCAATACTTGATTTAAATTGAACAAATATGTGAAGGTTAACTCGATCCACTTTCATAATCCCCACTCATTCCGCAGCACAAACTTACGTGCACTCCAAGCTATAGCAGACTGTGAGTTTTAAAATGGCAAAGAAGCTTGGAAATTTTTCAGACTGTTTCAGAACCCACTATTATTACATTTAAAACTAAGAGCTTTTGATGTTTTATCTCATGTTAGTTAATAAAGAGTTCACTTATTGCCATGCTACCTATAACACTGCTATTACCATTGATTGAATCTGGGCAGTTCAATCTTGATATTAGTGGTTTTCGAGTTTCAATACTTTTTGACGGTTTTCGTCACTTTTTGACAGTTTTCGACGGTTTTTGTACGGTTTTCGACATGTCATGTCAAAAACTGGTTTTCGCCATCAAAAACCCAACCCTGGACAGTAATGTTTCAAATTGTAGAACAAGTAAGGGGACGGATCAGAGATTAAGAAAAACTAAAATTTAAAGGATGAGTGTCCACCAATCATAGAGAAAAAGATGCGTCAATAACGTTGTTTTTATGTTACTGTCTGGCTAGCTGACTAGCTAATAAGATTTTTCCCATGTTAGGCTAAATCCCATAGATTTTTTGCTCATGGCTAGCGCAAAATTGAGAAGGCCTACGTACCTGAACTTTTGCACACAGATGTATGGTGATCTGAAGATGATCCTTTTGTTGGTTTGGGGGTTGTAGGGGTCAGGACAAATGCGTGGGAGTGTTTTGAAATTCGCCACCAGCGATTTTAAATTTCGTTTCTTTTCCAAGTTGCAACCAAAGATTTTAAGCAACAATGGCTTGAACAATCAAGACTGAGCCTTAGATTTATTGTAAAAGCCTGGACGAACTAAAAACTGAACTGTAACGAAGGACAAAATAAAGAAACATTAACGTTGCCGTGGAAAGCGTAAGAATAAAGGGATGCGCGTTAGATGATGGTTACGCAACAATACGAGCATTCACGAGCTAATGGGTTTTTTGTTAATAACCAAAATAAAAAAAAATTCTTCGCGTTCTGCTGTTTAAGTAACAGCGACCTTCGGGGGTTTCGACATGACTAAATGTGAACGAAATCTTGAAAAATTAAGGGGAAGTTGCAGGGATAAACAAAACAACTGAAGAGGATGCGCTGATTGAGTGAGCGAAGCGAACGAAGTCAGCGATTGTTAGTCAGTGTATGCAAAAATGGGATTGAAGCATCTTAAACAGACGGTGTAACCTTATGTACGTTCACAGTCGTATGAAAGTTGTGATATCCACCCAAAACCAAAACTGGTAGAAAAATCCGCCAAGTTTCAAAAACTGGTCTGTCTTTGAAGGTAGTGATATCATTCCACCAGGGAAAGGCGCCAAAGTTAATCCTATTAGCCAAGTTAATCGCACCGAATAATATTTTTGACGTTAAATGAAAACTTGAAGATTGCTTCCACTAGTAGCAATCTTCTAGTTTTCATTTAACTTTCGAACTATTAGTATGTGCGATTAACTACTTGGCTAATAGGATTTACCTTGGCGACCTTTCCCTGGTGGAATGATATCACTACCTTCAAAGGCCGACCGTTTTTGGAAACTTGGCGGGTTTTTCTACCGGTTTTGGTTTTGGGTGGATTTCAATAACTGCTTTATGCATTATATGCGGCTCACTAGCAAACATGTGTCTGGTAACTGTAAGCAACTGAAAGCATATTTTGGCATGTTGAAGATAAATCCCAGTGCGACAGAAATGTTTCAAATTGTGGAAAACGTAAGGGGAAGGGTCCGAGATTAAGAAAAACTAAAATTTAAAGAATGATGTCCACCAATCATAGAGAAAAAGATGCGTCAATAACGTTGTTTTTATGTTACTGGCTAGCATAACTGGCTGGCTAGCTAACAAGATTTTTTTCCATGTTAAATCCCGAAGACTATTTGCTCATGGCTAGCGCAAAATTGAGAAGGCCTACGTAGCTCAGTTTTGGCACACGGATGCATGGTGATCTGAGCATGGTCCTTTTGTTGGTTTGAGAGTTGTAGAAGTCAGGACAAATGCGTGGGAGAGTTTTGAAATTCGCCACCAGCTAATTTAAATTTCGTGTCTTTTCCAAGTTGCAACCAAAGATTTCAAGCAACAATGTCTTTAACAATCAACACTGGTCTTTAGATTTATTGTAAAAGCCTGCACGAAATAAAAACTGTACTGTAACGAAAGACAAAATAAGGAAACATTAAGGTTGCCGTGGATTGTTTAAGAATAAAAGGACGCACGTTAGATGATGGTTACGCAACAATACGAGCATCCACGAGCGAACGGGGTTTTTGTTAATAACCCAAAAATAAAATGCTTCGCGTTCTGCTGTTTTAGTAACAGCAGCCTTCAGGGGTTTCTGTATGACTCAATGTCAATGAAATCTTCAAAAGTTAAGGGGAAGGTCCAGGAATAAACTAAACAACTGAAGGGGATGCGTTGATTGAGTGAGCGAACGAAATCAGTGATTGTTAGCCAGTGTGTGCCAAAATGGGATTGAAGCAACTTAAGCAAGTAAAGAGTGGTCGTACAATAAACTAAGCCGTGACAATTTGGCTAATCTAACGGCTAATTGGCAATGGTAAATTTAAAAATTAGAAATATGATAAAAGGTACCGATGAAGATAACACGGTGTACTCTTGTGTACCTTCACAGTCCTATGAAAGTTGTGATATCCACCCAAAACCAAAAATGGTAGAAAAAGCCGCCAAGTTTCCCAAAACGATCAGTCTTTGAAGGTAGTGATATCATTCAACCAAGGAAATGCCGCCAGGGTCAATCCTATTAGCCAAGTTAATCGCACCCAATAATACTTTGGACGTTAAACGAAAACTTGAAGATTGCTACAGCGAGTAGCAATCTTCATGTTTTCATTTAACTTTCGAACTATTAGTCGGTGCGATTAACTTGGCTAATAGGATTGACCTTGGCAGCCTTTCCTTGGTTGAATGATATCACTACCGTCAAAGGCCGATCGTTTTGGGAAACTTGGCGGCTTTCTCTACCAGTTTTGGTTTTGGGTAGATTATAAATAACAATGCGAATAAAGAACAACGTGCAACAGTAATTTTAAACATTGCTACAACATTGTTTTCATTTCACGCTATTTCCAAAGTTTGCTGTTCTCGCACAAAGCAGAGTTCCTCGCATTGGTCAAACGACGGTAGTATAAATAGCTGCTCGCAGTGGGAATTAAAAATTCAACATGGCGTCCATTTCAGGGTCATAGACTTGAAGGCAAACCATCGAATACTAGTGTTCAGAAATCAGTCCGCCATTTTGTACTGCAGTATACATTGTTTTCTTGTTGTCACAAAAAGACGCTGTTATGTTACACATGTTTTGTCTGTCAGTCTGTCTGTCTGTTTGTGCCGACATTACAGCCAAACGCGTCAACATATTCAAATGAAACTTGGTAGGTATATCCTTGACCTAAGTCGACCAACTCCAGTACATACTTGTTTTACAAAAGAATTCTTGGGGAGGGGATGCACGCCAAAACTGACATTTAGGCATTGGACATTTAGGTGATGGACACTTAGGAGTTGGACATATAGGCGATGGACACTTAAGAGATGGACATTTAGGTGATGGACACTTAGGAGATGGACATATAGGCGATGGATACTTAAGAGATGGACATTTTGGTGATGGACACTTAGGAGATGGACATATAGGCAATGGACACTTAAGAGATGGACATTTAGGTGATGGACACTTAGGAGATGGACATATAGGCGATGGACACTTAAGCGATGGACATTTAGGTGATGGACACTTAGGAGATGGACATATAGGCGATGGACACTTAAGAGATGGACATTTTGGTGATTGACACTTAGGAGATGGACATATAGGCGATGGACACTTAAGAGATTGTCATTTAGGTGATGGACACTTAGGAGATGGACATATAGGCGATGGACACTTAAGAGATGGACATTTAGGTGATGGACATTTAGGTGATAGACACTTAGGAGATGGACATATAGG
>JAHWFP010081573.1:0-13894 GCA_023313725.1 Lithobius niger
ATAGTTTTTGTGTTCTGAAATTGTGCGTAATAGTTTCCTGAACTTTCGAATTTTAAAAATGAATTTTCAGCATAAGAATTGCTACCTTATTTTCTATATTATATTATACAAACAAAAAAAACTAAAAAAAACAAAACAAGAGCCAACTAAATACATTAATTTGAAAAGGCAAGCTAAGGCTGCAGAGTATGCATTCGTTCCGCTGAAAACGGCAACACCCTGGATGGGTTCATGAGCCCATTGCCTTAGCGCTTTGACGTCCTGTGCTGTACGGTGCTCCCACCATTTACCCAAAAGCATAAGTCTTTCAGAAACCGCAGTTGTCAATCCTTGGCGCCAGTCCTCAGTTCCTCCCCGACATGCCACAACGAGGGCATTGTAGGCGCTCTACACTGCCCGCCGTAAAGTGGCCAATGCGACATGTCTAATATTAGTTGGGCCAAAAATCGAGTCCTTTTGTCAGGTAACATGGGCAAAAGTGTCACTCTGTTCCGAAAACCATGTTGGGACCAATCAAGAATCGAGTAGTACACCGATTCTACATTCTTCTGGCTGATGTGAAGTGTAAGCAGGGCAGTAAAGCAACGGTGAGTTCAGGACGAAGGCAACCAGCCAGCAAAGGAGGTCAAAGTGTGGGAAAGGTCATGGGCGAAAGAATGCCTAACCGCTTTCGTCCATGTAGCGGAAACCAGAGGGATACACAAGTGAAGATCCACAGCCAGGATCATAGGAGGGCTTAGTCAGTTGTTAGGGAAATTGCACCTTTAGGGTATATGGCAGGGTCGAATCTTTTTAAGTGCTTCCTACTAATATTGTCCTACAGAAGTCCAAGTTATAAATACCTTGTTTTGAGACTAATTTTATTCAAAAACCCGGTGGTCGGCATACCATTTCTTGTTGGATGGAGCGTCCCATCAGTATTGAGTGGGCCTTATATTCTCCATGTGATCTGAAAGAAGTACTCCTCTTATCCACCAGGGATGAGGTCGACTTTCACCTTGCTCGTCCCTCGGGAAGACTACATTACGACTGGACGTGAGTACAAACGAAGGCTCCTGACTTTTATTGGTGTTAACTTTTACCAAGCCCTTCTTCTGTGCAACCATTCGGAGGTTAACTTAAGCATCAAGTTGTTTACCACTGACAGGCAGTTTGACACGTCAGTCTTTGATTCTGTACCTGGGGTCATGGGAGTGAATGAGTTAATGCTGCTCTGGGCACCTTACGAATGGTAGGCCAATGCTTAACCAGTTGGATGTCTGGATTGGCTTGGACCAGTCTTTTATTATGCCCATTCTACAGGACGGAAACCACAAATTACAGTGGCAGTTTTCAGGTCATTCGGGATCCCGTTCTCAACTTCTCTGGATGGTGCAGGAAGAATGATTCTCCTGAACTCTTCATATTCCCTTAGCCTGTGACAATGACTCTGGACAGGACGGCTCTTCAGATGTCCCATTTTTCCACAATGTCGAAAAAGACTGCCACACGTATGGAACGATCTTTTCCATCTACCAAACTGGCATTTTGGGTATAAAGCGGGTGGTAATGTGATCTTATCTGCTCGGTATGATCACACGAATTACGAGAAACTTTGTATTCCTGGGCCTCTGTCTCAGATGTGCCATTCAATAAAATTAATTTCTGCTTCTGTCTGAAAGTGTCAGTGGCGCTGTAGAGGTTGCGAGTGTGAATGAGCATTTTATGGCTGGCAGTTGTGTGGGCGATGATAACCATACTGCCTGTGATTGAAATGAATGAAGCATTGCATCAGTGACAACATGGTTTGAAATTACTGGTATCATCTGTGCATTTTAGCTCGGGTTTGGCTCGACCCTCCTCCTTTTTGCCAAGGTCAACAAATACTAAAGGGAAGTATTTTCGGCTGGAAGTGAAAGCGGAATTTAAAGATATAATTAATTTTTACTTGTACTAAAATACTACCTTTAGTGCTAACCTACCTACTGTCTCCTCTCACGCTGAACGGGACTGTTCTTCAAACGATTGTGCAGGGCAGGTGGTAGTGCCTGCTAGGTTGTAAGAACTGCATCTGGTGGTGAGCTAATGAAGCTTCTTAAAGTAAATTTAAGGTTTTGAGTATATAGCGTTAAATAAACAATATTTAGCCAATAACTAAACCATGCACCAGGGCTGTTTGCCGTGACGCGCGTATCACCTGACAGGGCTAGTCCACTCAAGACGGCCAAAAATCCGCTCGTTCGTCAGTGGCTAACTCAATGATGACATCACAGCAAACAGACGTGGCTCGTGGTATAAGGTAAGTATTTTAGGATAAGGAAAAGCTAATTTTATTTTTTAAATTCGGTTTTTGGGATTGTTTTATAATGGTTTTAATTTACATAATTTTCATTCACTTCCATCAGTGAATAAAAAGTTACATCTGCTTGTTAGTTCCGGTAGGTGTTGCAACTGGTAAGCATGAGTAAACAATTTATGTAAAATCATGTGATATGTTTTCATTTTCTCCCTAACTAGGATACTATTAAGAATCAAGTGATGGTAATCAGAAGCCAGCTCGCTACTCACCATCGCCTCATGACCGATATCCGAGCTATATTGAAGTCTATGGCGAAGGTAAGCCAAACACTATTTTTTCTTCCAGCGCAGGTATTTTAAAAGCATTGTCCACTTGCCATTTAGAACCTCTATTTTTGGTACCGCCCCTACATGTTTTGCAGTTGACTTGTATTTTAAAATACCTTTATCTTACAAATAGGGACGTGCAGTTAATCGAAATGTTGATTTCAATCTATTATGTGAGAGAGTAAATTGAAGTTCAAATGGGTTTCCTGATTACCATAATGAAACAAATAAAGCCTGAAATTAACTGGTTTATTAAAGTAAAAATCCTCTTGCTCCTTGTGCTGATGGTATCTCTGTTTCTTTGTAGCTGAAGATGCTCTCCGTTCGAGGAACGAAAGGCCTTCCACTTTAATAAACGCGATCACTCCAGGCTTAATTTGCTTTATTTTCAAGATGAGTGATTTAACAAACGTTAGTAAAAAATGGTTAACCAAAACATTCGATACCACGTTTCCAATAGTAGGTTCATTATTTTAGTAGGTTAAAAGATCTAATATCTTAACTTGGTGAAGATGAGTGTTAATCAAGTTGGACATAAAGTCTCGGAAAATATTGTAATTTTTCACCGTAAAGAACTCCATCATTTGGTTCATTATTATTCTGGAATACAGAAATTCACAACAAATAAAGTGTTAATTACATTTAATGCATGACCTGATTCTAAAATCGTATACCTTCCAATGACTTTTTGACATCGCGCATGTCAGTTAGCGTAATGAGGAAAATTATGCATGTTAAGATTTTCATCTTTTAATCGGTGATAGTGCCACTTTGACAGCTGGATTAGCATCGCGTTGCTAGTCTTAGTTAGCAAAAAAAACAGTCTCCGATACATACTGAGGAATGTGTATTCTTTTGTGCTACAACCACAAACCTAAAGCCAATCTTGTTGTTTACTTTTTCTTCGTAAAGTATGAAGAGCAAGAATGTGGTTGTCCAGTGATAGGCGTCAAGCGTTACATGCAAATGTACAAAGGATTCTCGGAGAAATTTACCAATTTTATCCGAGAAGTGCTGACAGAAGAGTTGACTTTAGAAAAAGTGCGTAATTTTGCGGCCACAGTTCACGAGCTGTGCAGTGATACTCACTGCATTTACGAAGAAGTCCTCCAGTTTGCCGTACCACTGACTACTCAAGTGCCGTTGCCGACGGTGACTACAGTTGATTGTGGAGGGACAGGGAGCAGCCAAGGTGAGTGAAACTTCAGGTGGTCATTTAATTAATGAAAAATTCATGTCGTGTATGAGCGTATTAGTGTTGGGCAGTAAACCGGTTCTCACAGTATACTACAGTACCAAAAATACAACAGTACCAAATACCGTACATTGTTAAAATACCGGTATTGTTTTAATTTAGAAAACGGTGCTAAAAATTATAAGAAAAGGTCTTTTAGTCCTTGGGTTGTAGGGCTGAAAACTTTGCTACAATCAGTTAAAGATAAACATTGGTAAAATTGGAATTCTAAACAATAATGACAAATGGTTTATATTTGCGTTTCTGGATGGTATGTTAACCCTTGAAGCACCAGGCCGAAAAAGCACTGCTGCTTCCTTTTGACCCAAACACCTTTATTGACTTAAGCTTAACATGAAGATTTCCTTGCTTGAACTTGTGTTTATTGTGCACAACATGATTTTTTTTCACTGAAAGTATTAAACATGGTTGGGTATGCCACACGTATTGTAAAGTAGCCTTACTGACTTTTTGTATTAAGTTTTCCATTGCAAGGTAGCCCGCCTAATATTTGCAGTGAACTACTTTAAATTGCTGCGTGATACCACCATAAGCGTTTAAATTGGGTGAAAGTCAAATTTTAGAGGTCTGTTAATTTACATAAAAAGAAAACTTTACAAATATGTGGTGAAACAGACATGCTAATCTTAAATCAGGGGGAAATCAATAAATTTTACTGGAAAAGCTACACCGGCAAAACAAATTTTCAATAAATTTTGTTAGTATTAGTATTTAGATACTGGGGGAAACTGAGCACCAGGGAACTAAGCTTAGCACAGGCTGAAAAATTTCCCCTACCACCGAACACTAATATATATATATGTATAAGGCTGTACCGATTACAGCCAATTAACTGATAATCGGTAGCTTACCTAGCTTTTCATCTTCCTCGGCCGAATTGAGCCGAGATAGTTCATCAAGACAGTTGTGACACACGGTTAGTTAGTAGCGGAGCGGAGTTAATGTTATTTGAATTATTTCATACTTTCTCCGAGAAAGAAACTTCATTAAAAAAAAGTATTTCCAGTATGAGAACTCCAATCAAACTTGAAGTGGATACGAGGGCTTGATGGTAATTAGCAGAGGTATCAGAATATTTGTAAAGTACAGTTATTCATACAGGTAAGTGAGGGAGTGCATTGAATTGATGACTCGCCTTTACTTACGAATGGCGAAGAAACGATTGAGCCGTCTTTACAATCTGCAAATGTCTCAGTACAACATACGAGCTACTTTAGGAGTACAGTATAGCATAAATAACACGCCATCACTGGTAATGTTTACTAGGAACGATGTTTACTGTCGCATCAGCCAATGCTCAGGCCTTCAGAGTTTTACTCGGACGACAATGCAAACCACAGATTAGAGAACGACGGCCCCTAATCTGTGATGTAAACCTGATTAGTGCTCATTTTCGTTCACTTATCTTGTTGAAGACACTTGTGCCGCGTTTTATAATAAAACTTATCTACTTATAGCAAAAAAAAAAAAAAAATACCAGCTATGTAGATTTAAGCCTAACTGGAATGGTTTCCCCGATCGCATAGCACCTGGTGAGTAGCGAAAGAAACACACGAAGCGACAAACGTTAACATTTTTCAACTTAGAACTTTTTAATTTTTGGAAGAAATATATTAATATTTACTTCATTGGTTAGTTGTTGAGTTTCTTTTAAGTATCCAAAGTTTATTTTCTTCCGAGAAACTGTAAATTGTTACAAGTTACTCACAGGAAAACCGTTACAATTCTTTCCTCTTTTTGTTTAGATGGCAACAATGGCAAGAGAGAAGACTCTGTTAGAAATAACACATTAAAAATGGTGTATTCACCTCGTAAGCACTTGACAATCTGCCGATCTGAGTTGTTTTCTGGTACTTCCCCTGCCAGTCAGTCGGCTGTGCGCTCTTCCGGTGGTAAGCATGACGATATTTCTTTTAACTGTGTGTGAAAGCGTGCAGCTTGTATAAAAAAATGACTTTTCTTTGTTTTAGGTCCCGTTAAAAAGGCTGCAGTCATACGTGATCCAAGAACTGGTAAAAGTAAGTTGCCATAGAAAATACTTCTGACCATTTTGTTTGACACATAGTTTGTACAAAATGAGCACCGATCAATAAAACTTGATTACCACATTAGAAAGTTCCAGCTATACGTACGTACCTTTGACCGCGAACCGTTATTGTTTATATTATAGGCTGACACAAACCTAGAAATAAAAATTTTATACTAGCCCAAACTCCTTCAGGAGAGCTGATTTTCACTTACTCAAAAATACTAATTACCTTTAAATTCCAGCTTACTGACCAATAAGGGGAAAAAAAAGGTGTTTTACCAGGCTCTCTGCCATTGTTTTCGATCCAACAATGCTCCTTATCCCTTTGGCCATGGCCGTGTTCCTTTTGCTCAAATATGTAGCGATATTTTAGTGCTAGATTTCGGCAAAATGCCAGACTCGGAAGTTTAAATGCAATCATTGGAAGAAACCTGAAAGTAGTCATCCAGCTTGTTGAATGTAAAAACCCCATGATTTTCGGTACATTCGTGAAAGTAACGACCAGCATGCGAGTGCACTCGTATGTGCCTGATTTATAAATGCATCGGCGACTTCTCTGGTTTGTTGATGTCATAAGCATAAGCCTTGTAGGGGACAACTTATGCCTTTTATAAACTCATCCTTATTTAGAGCTCTGGACTAAGATTTGCTACCACACTCTGCGTTCACGAAGACAATTTCACGCTGAATTTCAAAAACATCAAACCCGATTATGCGAATTTTCGACAGGCTGCTGACTAAGGATGGAAAATTTAGTCCGTCTGTCTTCTTCATCACAAGTAATTAATTTACATAATTTACATTATTTACAATGTCCGACGTGCATCCTCTGTTGTGGAAAGCAGACGACGACCGCGACGCGATTCGTAGCCCTCCGCATTTACAAAGCGGCTCAATGCCATTTTTTCACAAGGCGCTCGCTCAGTTCCCTGCTGATGAGATGCTGATTTGAAGGATTTGAGAGGCCTTGCAGGTTCATAAGCACTGAACCACAGGATATTTCGTGCTGGATTGCCAGTGATTCAAGGCCCCTCAAATTCACGTACTTTCTGGAATTTGACTCAAGGAGTGTTTGTGTACGGCTCCAGGCAATCTTGTGCTGTGTGTCCATCACATGTGTGGCAATGCTGCTCGTCACTACCTTGTTTCTGTTGTCGGCCATGTCTTGACTCACTCTTTCGTGGACCCCTTTTCTAGTCTCTCCTATATAAATGCCTGGGCATTCCTCACTTTCCACTCGATACACACACACTGGTGAATTCTTAACTTTTTTTCAGCTCGTCTTCCATTTCCTTCTTTTCTTGTGACCGGTATCTCTTGTTACTGCTGCTCTTCTTCTTGTGGAGGATCATCGATTTAAGATTTTTACCATTTTTCAAAAATGTGCTTATTCCACATTTTTTAAGCTCTTGTTGTATAACATCACTTACTCCATCAAGGTAGGTAACTCCCATTCGTTTTACACTTGGCACCCCGTCGGTGGTCTTCTTTTTCTCCACTTGCTCCCGCCTCATTTGTTTTCTTCGGCTTCCCTCTTTCCAATTGCTCGTGCTTCTTTTATCAAACGATTCAGGAGTCCTCCTGGATATTTTAGTTCAATGAACTTTCCTTTGGTGGACTGAAGGTTCACGTCGGCTATCTCCCTTGTGCTCGAGTATCGCACAACTCTGATGAATTCATTCTTGGCCATGTTCATCAATTGCCCTTTCGGGTGGCCCGAATTATATGGCAATCCTCTGCCTGTAGTAGTTGGCTTTGAGTGTGGAGAGAAAGTGACGGTGCCATCAACCTGTTGCTTTATTCGCACATCCAGAAATGGAATCTCTCCTGCTTCCTGCTCACATGTGAATTGTAGGTCCATGTGCCATCCATTCAGGCACTCCAGCATCTTTTCTACCACGTCTGTTTTCACTACGGCCAGCACATCATCTGCAAATCTTTTCCACCACTTAAGGCCCTCCTAAGTGTCAAGGATATACCTATCTAGGTGCTGCAGCACCATCTCTGCCAGAATCGGTGAGCTAGAGAAACCCACGGGGGCCCCCTTCGTCTGCCAAAATACCTGCCCGCGAAATTCCACATAGATGTGTGACAATAGCACATGCAACAACGCTCGATCTTTCTCATACTCTTCCACTAGGATGTCTTGCTGCTCGGCGGAAACTTTCAACATCTCCATCATCAATCTGTGACTCAAACTCGGGAAAAGTTTGATCACATCAAACGACACAATCACCTCATCTTCATTCTCCCTCATGTTTCTCAGCTCACCTACCAGCTTGTCTGTATGTTTAATTCTACTCTTGGCTTGGACATATTTCTTAAGTCTGCTAGCTAGGAACCAGTCAAGTTTCTGGGATGGGCCTCCCTTCGCTGATGTTATTAACCTGAAGGGCATACCTACTTTACGAGTTTTTACTTGAGCAAAAATTGTAGGCAGCCTCTGAGGTAAGATCGGTTTCAATTCAAGGAACTGCTCTTTCGAAATGTGCCCCTCCCTCATCTCTCTTTCAAGCGCAAACACCAGGTCACTCAATGGTCTGTTTCCTATATTTCTTGTTTCTTTTTGATGATGGAGATGTTGGAAGTTTCTGCCGAGCAGCAAGACATTCCAGTGGAAGAGTACGAGAAAGAGCGAGCATTATTGTGTGTGCTATGGCACACATCTATGTGGAATTTCGCGGGCAGGTATTTTGGCAGACGAAGGGGGCCCCATGGGTTTCTGTAGCTCACCGATTCTGGCAGAGATGGTGCTGCAGCACCTAGATAGGTATATCCTTGACACTCAGGAGGGCCTTAAGTGGTGGAAAAGATTTGTAGATGATGTGCTGGCCGTAGTGAAAAAAGGCGTGGTAGAACAGATGCTGGAGAACCTGAATGGATGGCACATGGACCTACAATTCACATATGAGCAGAAAGCAGAAGGAGAGATTCCATTTCTGGATGTGCGAATAAAACGACAGGTTGATGGCACCGTCACTTTCTCTCCACACTCGAAGCCAACTACTACAGGCAGAGGATTGCCATATAATTCGGGCCACCCGAAAGGGCAATTGATGAACGTGGCCAAGAATGAATTCATCAGAGTTGTGCGATACTCGAGCACAAGGGAGATAGCCGACGTGAACCTGCAGTCCACCAAAGGAAAGTTCATTGGACTAAAATATTCAGGAGGATTCCTGAATCGTTTGATAAAAGAAGCACGAGCAATTGGAAAGAGGGAAGCCGAAGAAAGAAATGAGGCGGGAGCAAGTGGAGAAAAAGAAGACCACCGACGGGGTGCCAAGTAAAACGAATGGGAGTTACCTACCTTGATGGAGTAAGTGACGTTATACAACAAGAGCTTAAAAAATGTGGAATTGGCACGTTTTTGAAAAATGGTAAAAATTTTAAATCGATGATCCTTCACAAGAAGAAGAGCAGCAGTGACAAGAGATACCGGTCACAAGAAAAGAAGGAAATGAAAGACGAGCTGAAAAACGTTAAAGAATTCACCAGTGTGTGTGTATCGAGTAGAATGTGAGGAATGCCCAGCCATTTATATAGGAGAGACTAGAAAAGGGGTCCACGAAAGAGTCAACACATGGCCGACACCAAAAACAAGGTAGAGACGAGCAGCATTGCCACACATGTGATGGACACACAGCACAAGATTGCCTGGAGCCGTACACAAACACTCCTTGAGTCAAATTCCCGAAAGAACGTGCATTTGAAGGGCCTTGAATCACTGGCAATCCAGCATGAAATATCCCGTGGTTCAGTGCTTATGAACCTGCAAGACCCCTCAAATCCTTCAATTCAGCATCTCATCAGAATGGAACTGAGCGAGCGCCCTGCAAAAAAACGGCATTGAGCTGCTTGTAAATGCAGAGGGCTACCAGTTGCGTCGCGGTCGTCGTCTGCTTTCCACAACAGAGGATGCACGTCGGACATTGTAAATAATGTAAATTTTGTAAATTAATTACTTGTGGTGGCCTGAAATTTTCCATCCTTAGTCAGCAGCCTGTCGAAAATTCGCATAATCGGGTTTGATGTTTTTGAATTTGAGCGTGAAATTGTTTTCGTGAATTCTTCGAACATTCAAAGTATGGTTCGTTTTTTCAACACACTCTGCGTAGGCTACAGCAAAATCTCTTAGCCTTAACTCCGGCAGTTCAATTACCAGTTGTGCCATTCTGATGTATTCGTAATCTGTTCCTAATTACCGTACTGGCCCGAATATAAGACGGTATTTTTTTTCTAATTTCTTCCCTGAAAAGTGCATCTTCATCTTATATTTGAATCCAAATCCATAACTCGACCAAATTTTGATCGATTTTGAAGTTTGAATATACCATTTTAATCGATTTTTTTAGAACTATCCATTGGTTCTAATGAGAGTGAGTAGCTCAAATGGTTTGTGAATTATGTAGCAATAACTAAAATATAACCAAAAGTACACCTTGAAAACTGTTATCAGGCGTGAGAAATTTAGCCAATTAGCTGATTTCTGCTTTTTTTGAGTTGAGCAACATTTTCAGTAAGTTTGTCTTTTTATTTTTTGGGGTACTTCTGACTTCAGTTTTGAACTTATGGCAGGTCTTGTGTTTAAATTTAGGTGCATCTTAAAAGCAACCTTAATACGAACCTTAAAATGTTCAGCTTTTATCCATTGTTAATACGAAAGACGGAAAAATCCAACCCAGTTTTTTGTTTTAGGGGTCGGCTCAAAAATACTTCTCAGCTTTTTTTGTTCAAGGCCTCTATCATCCTATATTATGGAGTCCACAATTAAAAACAAAAAAAACCCATACGACGAAAAATATTGTGAATAGGCATTTGCTGAACTGTAATATTGGTAATAGTGCCACTGGCAGAATCTTGGGTGAAAGTCGTTCGACTTATAATCGTGCCCGTTTATTTTTCTTGAATTTATGAGTCCTAAACGGCAATTCGCCTTATAATCATTCCGCCTTACAATCAGGCCAGTACGGTATGCAGCCAAGTGTTATCCTAGTTAGTTTTTATCCCAGAGTACCTCCCAATTAAATTTTTGCATTATTGTCTGCTTTACGACGAAAATTCGTGACTTAGTTAAAAATCCTTTTTCCCATCACACCAACACCCAATGTTATCGTAGTTGGTTTTTTCACTTTCCTCAAAATACTAATCATAAAATTCTAGCTTAAAAACTTGTTTAATGCTCAATGGCTAACAATAAATAAAAGGTGCTAACCAGGCTCCCCATCCGGTCTCTGGCGCTAATGACCAAGCTGTCGACGCGCCATAAAGCCTCATCCCCCCCCCCCCCAAAAAAAAAAATCCGGTCTCCTAACAACACTCCGTGGTGCTTTTCATTTCAGACACGATCCTGAGTGATCATGTTCTTGATGCTTGGTAAATTAAGGGTATTGCAGAAAAATTATTGAAATGTTGGATTCAGAAGTTGTTTGTAAATATTGAAAGATAGCTGGTGATCGCCACCTTATTTGCTGTAGACGCAGATGTGCGATTTTCATCTTCATCCCGGCCAAATTTTCCAAATTTCAGTGAATGAGAATACTCTGTTATGTTGAAGTCTGCAATTCGTGAGGAGGTTACAACACAGTTAGACAAACGTCAGTTAGTTTTTGCTCAATCCAAGATGGCGAACACGTCGTTCATAGGAGCATTGTTTTTGACCGTGTTACATTTCATTCGATACTAACCTCCTGCCTGGGAGCAGTGCTCCACTCAGGATTCTCCCTCCAACAATGGATTCCGGTTCTGTCCCCGGAATTCTTTTTGACGTCAGGAGCGACTCTTCAAGTTAAAACTAACTTTCCCTTCAACGTCGGTTTAACAGGAGGGTGCTCAACTGTTCACTTCGAAGCCTCATCGTGTGGAAGCTGGTTGATGTCACCCGCGCCGAGAAGCCCAAAAATGTTGCCAAGGCCAACCATGATGCAGCATCAGCGCTCTACATACCAAGAAACCCAGCAGGAGTCAACCGAAACGGAAGCATGAATTGGTGGAAAATACTGTGCATTTGCAAAAAACCAGCAAAGCTCAATCCAGTTACGGCGTGGCCCGGGAAAAGGGAACTCGTCCACCTGGAAAATGATTCTGGCTTCGACATGGCCCGAGAAAAAGGGAGCTGTTCTGGCCAGAATGTCCATTGGCATTTTTCCCTCTGGTCCAAGCAAATATCCGTCTAGAAAGTGCAAAAATAGTAATAATGATTTCTGGTGCAGTCTCCACATAGGGTGAAACCATATTAAGCAGAGTCGTAAATACAATGGTGTCTCCGTCGTCAGGCACATGACACTGTGAATTCCGTGAAGCCCAAAAAGCACGTGAGGCCCATAAAGCACACAAAGCGCGTAAGTATGTAGGGCATGTAGGACATGTGAAGCAAATGAGGCGTTGCCACGTAGCCATCTAACTCGATGCCATGTGATTCGCTTTCCACGTAACTTTGTACCCCCATATTGCCATGCCACTCGTTAGTCTTGCACTTTCATGTCATCGTTGTTCCATAACCCTGATCAGTCTAGTCCATCGTATTCCAATTCCCAACACGACTATGATTTTGTGAGTGAGGACCACCGCAAGCGAGAGTTCGACCTCCCCATACCCCTCGGAAACATCGTCGTTCCAACGCTTCAGACGCCCAATACTTCGAGGTGGATCACATCTCTGTAGATTTTGAGGAAATCTTCAGAGATGGTAGCTCATTCGTTGCGATCTTTGGACCTCCCCCCCCCTCTACATGCTACATTCGTGAATTCAGACAATGTGCATCCTTCCACATGTTCCAGCAACTACTGAATTTGTAGTATTTTCTTCGGAAGGACGAGCAACCTCTCTTGGTTGGGACACCGTTAAAACCACACGATTTTAGAAAGAAGAACTTCGCCCATGTGGTAGTAGGCCCCAAGAAGGCTCAGTACAAAAGTTTTTCTGAGTCGGAGTTTGCGACAGTGACTGCCAGCATGGTGCTCGATTCTCTCCCCTGCCCCCATAAATTATGGCCACTCCTAAGCCAGTTTAAGGCAAACATTTGCATCGGTCGAGCTGGGGGAAAACAGGTTCCCATTTGGATCTTGTAGTCTCCTTCCACAGCTGTTACGAAGGTTTTTATGGCAAAACCTGTGAAAACCAGCAATGGCAAAATGACAGCATTTTGCAGGATTGAATTAACTTATGTAAACAGCTTTGACATTCCAGGAAGATTCGTGCCGCAGGGGCCTTCAGGTTATGAGGAATATGGTCTCTTTGTTATCAAAATGCCACCTTGTCTCTGCTACGGACATCCACGTGTACATGGTGGGTCGCCTATGACTCCTGTACCCCTACACTCCTCGTGTGAACTTTTCAACGGTCAACTGTGAAATCTCGCAGTGGATCTACATGAAAAAGTCAATCCTCAGGCTGTTCCAAAACTCGCATCCTCTCACAAATTGGCAATAGGTCCTTTTCGTTAGGACCCTTCGGGGCACCCCTGGAGTCCCTCTGTCACCCCTGGCCATGGCTCAAGAAAAGGGGGGAGGGGACAGTTCAAGATGCCATCCAACAAGGGTTCTGATAAACCACCGCAGTCTGGGCTTGACGGATCATCCTTTCCCTTCCTGGTATGTGGTGGCCGCACCTTTCGCCATGGAAAAAGGAACGACAGTGAACCCCCTATCCCCGCTCTTTATTCTGTTGAGGGATACGCTGTCCTCTTTCACCGACAGTGGGGGTAGGGGGAAAGCTCCGGTACCATGTGAAAGAATGGGAAAAGATCATGTTGGATGCCTTCGTTCTGTTAGTCATAAGAGAAACGGTAATGTCCCTCCATTCGTCTCCTACCCTTAACTCACTGGCTAGGCAACCTTCCACCGAAATATGACTATCTGCTGGAGAAAGAAATCTTCATAAACGTAAACACGATAATTTTAAAATGTAAAATTAGTTTTTACTAACCTAAATACTTACTTCAGTAATTATGCTTAAAATCATCATTTTACGCTATCACTGCTCATTTATCAACTAAAAAACTCCCT
>JAHWFP010081574.1:0-14635 GCA_023313725.1 Lithobius niger
CCCCCCCCCCCCCTCTGGCGACCTCTGGATGCGTCACTGTTCCAGACTTTTGCGTCACCCTGTGGATAGTGCTGGTTATAAATTTATGACGTTTTGGGAACGTGTAATTTGAAAGACCGAGCGGTGTTTAAAAAAGTGCAAGAACTCAAAAGTGGCCGGGACTACAAAAAAATCATGTTTGACTTTTTAAGGGGTTGAAAACAACCACACATAACCACACATAAAAATCAGAGGTACACTTCCATCATTTGACTGCTTAGAATACTAAGGATCGGTGCAAAAATATTAAGAAATGACGACTCGGAATCTAGGGGTAGGCAATGCGTCCCCCTGGAGGGCTGGAACCCATTTCCAAGCAGGGGAACACAGACAACGTGTTAGGGGGTAAGAATAGAACCCGTAGAGATGCCACGCATCTAAAAGACCCCGTGACGGGCACCCTTGGTCCCGATAACAAAACCGTTTTGTGCGGGAGACGAACGGGCCCTGGAGAGCGGGGGCGGAGGGGAGGGGGAGGGGGAGTGGTGGGAGGAGGAATAAGAATCCGCCTCGTCCATGACATGACCGTGATACGACAGCCATTGAGTGGAGTAGCGTCCCTGTCCCGGTGAAGTTCATCACAATTTTTGAGAGTGAACTGATTTGACGCTTGAAATCGACCATGGTTCGGGTCCCGTATGAATTAAAGAAATCAAAAAGATGAGTTGGAAAATGGAGTTGAATATAAGAAAAAATAATTCAGTTAGTCGTATATAGTGACACACGTTCCCTGCGCTGACGTTCCCTGTATTTAATTTAGGCTTATACCCTCACAACTAAGCGCCTATCAACAAATAACACAACTAGCACAACGACACTGTAATTTTTCTTGGGTTGCGGAGAGGGTATTTTCTTTTTTGGTGTTGGGAAGTCTTCACATCCATATTTGAGAGGAGGGGGCATCCCGATCTAGGATCCTTTATACATCCATTACACACAGGGATAATGAAACTATACCACGCGTCATGGCTGTTTGCTGTGACGTGCATATCACGTGACTGGGCTAGTCCAATCAGACGGCCAAACAGCCGTTGTTCTCCTTCGTCATTGGCTAACTCATGGTGACGTCACGGCAAACAGCCATTGCGCATGGTTTAGTTCACTGTCATTACACGGTTCCAAACAATGGAATCCCGCCAAGGATATGACGCAATCGATAACAGATCGTGTGCAGAAAGCGGTTCCATTGGCTACAGTATATAAAATAAAATAAAGTGTGTACATACACGTTATTTTATTTTATTTCTAAAACACTTTATAGCACGGCAGAGGAGACCTGTTTAGCTGCACTAATCCACGGTCAACGTCAAGAATTTTCCACGAATTCAAATTTTCCACGAATTCAAATTTTCCACGAATTCAGAATTTACGACGTCATTAACTTCAAACTGATGTCATTTAGTAATCACGTCATGAAATAAGTAGGACGCATTTATATACACATCAGGAAAATATTTACGATGTAGTTATGATTTTTTTCTGGAGAAATTCACATATTGTAAACAGGCCGCAGTTTTCTTTTAGGTGTAGCAAGTGGAAGGCAGTTAATTTTTAGGTTGGAAAAAAACAACAAATCCGTTGATATCTTACAATTATTTGTAGATGACCATACATAATGACGGGAAAACAAACACAGTATTTTCATAATCTGTTGTTTTTGTCGTAATCTTTCTTTTCAAAAAGAGCTAGTTCAACCCCAAAAAGGGAAAAATATTATTTATGAAACTAAAACAGTTAATTATTTACTTCGATTAAACAAATTACAGATGAAAATGAGTTTGGCTTTCCAGTAACTAGACCGTTCGATTCAATCAAAACGTCGTCTGGAACAAAATTGAACTAGGCCTATACCAAATAGTAGGCTCTTTCCGCCTTTTATTAAATTGCCTAAAATCGCGCAAGAACGGATTTAACTTTAAACAGGACGGAAAACCAAATGGGCTGGAATATGGCCGTGTCAGTTTGGCTGAGGGGTAGGACTCTGCCCTTTGGTTTCAAAGCTGGTGAGACTTTTAAGTCCAAAAGGCAACGTAAATAGGTTTGCATCTGTACTTATTAATGGATTTAACCATGTTTTTTGTGCTTTCATAATATTCAACGGAAGCTCTAATCGCTGGAATTCCCCCTTTAAGCTCTATCACTTCGCAGTCCGAGCTCAAGTACTTAACTACAGTCTTATTATCCGTATAACACTTAACATTAGCTCTTTACGCCATTTTCAATATGGACTAGCCCGACTCGAACACTCACCTTCTTGTAAGCTAACATCACCATTATACAAGGAGCCCACAGATTAAGTCCGTAAGCACTAGGCTGTGATCAGTGATTAGCTTGTCATCGCTGCTGGCTATTGAGAGATGACGCTTGTATCTATAGACACAAGTAAAGAGGGTGCTCCAACAGCGTGGAGAAGAGCTCTCTTCAGTGCTCCCACACGGTATTGAGAATGAGGGGGCGTCAGTTGTGTTCCTACGAGATCCATGTTTGCATATTGGACCCGTTCAACCATCTGCGTTTGTCTAATCGTGAATGCGATGAGTGGTGCTTCAGGCGTCAGGGGCTGTCGACAGCATCTTCTTTAGACTTCGTACACTGCCGAATGAAACGCGATTTTCAATTCAGTTTAACGGGAGTGAAACGGGCCGTGTGTATTTTGCGTTTCGTGAGTGAAGGGCATGTGGGAACTTTGAGTAAAGTCTTTTTGCAGGATAAGGGTGGTCACAATGTCCCAAGCTAGTCATACAAGTCTGTAGCTTACGTCATCGTTTTCGCTGGGCGGTTCGTCTGATTTTTATCAGAAGAGGGCAGCGAGGACTTTGGGTATAGTGGGACAATCAAACACGGGAAACACGGCCAAGAACTAGAATACTGTTTTGACTGCAATATCAGAATCCAACTTGCAGGTAAACTTATTTTAAAACTTCACAAACTTTGAAATAATATTGAAACCTGGAGGTATAGATCTGAGCCTCTCGTCAGTTAACTCTGGACGACCGTCATACATTACTTCCTAAAGAGCCTTGCTATCCGGATCGTTTCTCAGTTTGTATTCCCTCCAAAGACCAAAATTTTACTTACTAGTTGTTTCCCGGCGTACCCGATTTCCGCTGATTCAACTCGGCTCTAATAGTCAGCATTATTGAAGCAATAGTGTTTGTTTCTAATAGTTAGAGCGCATATCCGTTCTCATTGTCGGCCGCTCGCCCTTTTTCTTTGCTACCGTGGCAAGAATGAGCCCGCTCGCCCTCTTGCTGATTGTTGAAGCTTCGTTTGTTTAATCTTGATCCCTAATAATCCCTTCGTTAAACAATCAGTGGGTTCAAGTGTAACTCCAGCTCTAACTCACGTGCTGACGCCCTTCCCTTTCTTCCACTCTGTTTTTCTGCTGTATGTTGCCATGATATGATGATGGTATGATGGGATGTGCTTGTTGTTGTTGTTTGTTGCTCTTGTGTATTAGGATTTCTGTCTCTGGGCGCGTGGCGAGAGGCCAAAGCTCAGAGAGATAAACCACCTAACCTAATAATCCCTCGTCACCAATAAGTCTGCTCCCAAGCGGAATGAATATATATATATATATACCACGGCTGTGACGTCACGCTAACTCAACGCCATGCTGAATTTCCGCAGGTTAAATCCCGTTAGCAAAAAGTCTTGGTTATCAAGTTACCCCACACTTTTGCCAATAACCCACACTTTCGACACTTCCGGATCACGCGACCGGAAACGAACACACCAACGACCAAGTTTCAACGAAAGCTGAATCTCAAATGTGACCACTGACTCTTGACCTACAAGTCAAAGACGGTTACAAACAAATCTCCTTGCCTTAGTGTTAGCTTTGGTATTTTGTCACCAGAGACTCCAAATGAATTGTCCTTCTTACCACCCTGAAAACAACCTTCTGAGTGAATATACTTCGACAAGCTTCGCCTCCGTCTTAACAATATTAGACCCTAACAACTGAACTACAGCCGCTTATTCGGGCTTAGGTGGCTGCAACAAATTTGACACCCCCATTACTTGTTAATAACTGGTCCTCTTGTATACCCGCACAGCATCGCTACGACGGCCAACCTTTTCCTTAATCAGTTGTTCGTCGCACCCGGCTGCTTACAAATTCGTGGCTGCAGTTAACTCAACCCAACCACCCAACCCAACCCAACTCACACCACCAAAAAAATAATAATAATAACAATAATTGTTGATCACGACGGACACCTATAAATCGTAAATTTAAGGTCTTTATATTCTGGGGGGGGCGGGTCGAGGAGGTAATTCGACAAGATAAAAGGTTACACGATAAGAACTAAGTCCAAGTCCAATTCCAAGTCCTCGAAGTCCAAGTATCCTGCATATGCAGAAATACATGTAAAATAAATTTAAAGTCCTCTCTGTCACCAACGTCAGTAAATAATTCGTCCATCTTGTACGATTCACTACCGCCACATTCCATCTTCGCCTCTTTGACTAACAACCCCAACTTTGAAACGAACCATGACCCATGACAATCTCCGCCATGAATACACAATGAAGCATAACTCAACATATTGCAAAGCGCGCAAACCTACGTCACTAAAGCCGCGTCCGGCCAAAGACGCGTCCTGCCCCCCCCCCCCCCTCTCCACAAACTATAATGAAATGACCTTCATTCATATCCATATAGCCTACTGATACCGTATTTCTTGAAGCAATTTCCACAAACACAAAAATTAAATACGAGTTGGCTTGACGTCCCAACCGTGGTATAAATCATTTATTGGTTAAAATCTAGTGGCTATCGATTTTTTTTAACCCACAGCTGCGATGGTTGGTCTGGTTCGAGTATGCAAATACGTACCTATTTGCATACTCGAGCCGGGCCAATAATCGCAGCCGTGGGTCAAAACTCGATAACCGCTCGATTTTAACCAACAACTATTGCATCATTATTGCATTGTTCAGCAACAATTGTATTGTGAAATTCCTTTACTGTAACCATGAACTCTACCTACAACAATGTATACCCTCTTGTGCACCCTCTGCACCCTGCTGTGCACCCTCTTAACAATGCCTTGGCATCCCAACTCCAAAACTTCCATTCCATTCCCACCTATCAAACTAGTAAGTCACTTTCGATATTTGTTATTAGAAATTATTCCTCTCCCTTTTTCTCCACAAGTCCCAATTTAAGTCAGCATGCCCCCAAAATATCATTTGCATTCATCCCATCCCATTAGAGTTGCTTTGTAGCAGAAAAGACAGCGGCAGGCGAGTACATTTAACATCAAATCCTAAACAAATAAACATCAATGTAGGCCTAACTTCTACTTGTAATTCTTTCTATTCATAATTTCGCCCGTAATCCAGCCCTTGACGCTATAAACCCTATGCCGATACTGAATTTATGCTGCGTTCAAGAGCTTGAATTTCGTGTGAACTGGAACTTCTGTGTCAACGTTATACAAGCTGCAACAAAAGGACGACGGGGGCTTTCTGTAGACGAGTGGTCAGTTACATAAGTCAAATTCAACGTAAACGAAGCGTAAATCAAACATTACCCCTGCTTTGCAGCATGTGTATAATTACTCGTCAAAGACCGCAAGTGGAGCACCAAGTTCATTAGTGTTGGGGGTCGTGCAAAGCTGTGATATCACACAGCCAATTCGCAAACTTATACCGATTCCAATATAACAGACCTCTTTGGACAATGGACAGCAGTAATATCCCAAAAATGAAACGGTAGGCCAATACGAACGCGACGCTGATATTTCTAAAAAATAGTGCTGATATTCCAAAAAAAAAGCATGGGCTGATATCCAAAAACGAGGGCTGTCATCGAAAAAAAAAAAAGCTGAAATGTTGGTATTTAACTTAGTCGTGAGGTAGCCTACTGCAAATTTACTAGCAAAACACATTTACTATACACGAGTAAACAGTAGCAGGCCGATAACATATTTTAGTTACAATCAGACTAACACACAACACAGCTTAAATTTTAAAAATAACGCAAAAAAAAACATCCCGAAGCCTAGTTGGAATTTTTATTCTTGAAAACACCATTTTTGAGGTTAAGAAGTATATTTTTCCTTTAGCTTGCTCGGATATTCTTACCGCCCCCCCCCCCCCCCCACTCACCCTCAACTTCAGTCCAACTTTTAGCCCCACTTTTCAATTATCATTAATTTTGGCAGGAGTCGGTCAGCTGTAATGTTAGTCGGCCGAGCATTATAAACAAACTATATGCAACAACTGAGCCACGACGACTAGTGTTGTGATTCTTTTTAAGATCGTGATGCCTTGTGTTAGAATCCCGTCAGTTATCTCGTTTCCCCTCCTCCCGATGCAGCGGTGAACATCCCTCTTTAAGGCTACCTCTCAGTCGAACTCTTATCCCCAAATCCAACTCCCAAATCGCTGCATAAACTGATGCGTTTGTCGTTTTCAGTACTCGGCGGGGGTCAGGGGGCAAGTCTGACCTCGTAACGCGTGGAATTCTGGGATTCCAACGCGCGAAAAATGTAGGTCAAGTATAAAACTGTCTAAACATCGGGAGCACGACGAGGGTCCGTAGGCCACTCACGAACAGTCGCTCTAGTTGGCGACACGTAAAACCTAGATCGCGTACGCAGACTGCTAAAAAATTATAATAAACAGCTTAAGCAAGAATGTAAACTGTGAAGTCGGTACAATAAATTTGTTTTAGATTAAGTTCGTTAGGTAACGTTACGTTTGGTGTGACGTTGATTGAGAAAACAACTGATTTTGAGTGAGGCTAACCAGGACAACCCTCAAAACTGTTCCCTCTCCACCCTCCAGGCTTGGCTTGACGGGAACAGACATTCATTTGTCCCCAGGTGGTGGCGACACCACATCATTCAGTCACACGACGAATGATTGACGCGATTTTTATCGAAGATTCCAATTCGCCGATAACGTCTGTTCGTCACTTTCGCTTCGTACCTGCAGTGGTGCAGGGAAGGGAGTGGGGGGAGGCCGTGGGACACGGCACCCCCCCCCCCCCTCCCCAGAAAATTTGGTGAGGCTATGCAGACGAAATTTGACGTCTAAACTGTTGTCGGCGTTTCTTCTAAGGTTTGACTTTAGACCCTTACTCTAGCATACAACATTCAGTTTTTATAAATACGGATGCAAACCTATTTACGTTGCCTTTTGGACTTTAATGTCAGAATGCCATATGCAGCATTTAACACGTACACATATACATATAAACAAACAAAGTATGGCTTAGCGGTGGACCTTGTCATTTGGTTTCAAAGGTCGTGGGTTCAATTCCCCGCTCAGGTAGTCTGACATTTAAGTCCAAACGACAATGTAAGTAAGTTTGCATCCGTATTTATTTAACCCTTCTTCAGCCCATTTGGATTTCCACCACGTTCAGTTTTTGTTTAATAACATCTAAAATTAGTCCCCCCCCCCCCCAAAAAAAAAAAAGATATGGTTCATTCAAACTCGAGCATTTCGTCATTTTTAGCAGGTCTCGCATGGCTGAAATACGACTGTTAACATTTGACCCATTCATGTTTTTGGAAGTTTTCCTGTTCATCCTGAGCCACTACACTGTAACTGAGGTTGGCGCTAATGACCAAGTTGTCGATGCGCCATTAAGCCTCAACTCCCCCCGCATTAACTAATTTGTAGGAATAGCATAGTCAAGGGAGTTATACATCTGCCTCATTGACTGACCGAGAGAGTGAAGCGAGCTAGGTCTCATACCTGACTGATTTTTAATTTTGCGAGTCTGTTTGTCTGAGTGTGTCTGTTTGATGACGCGGTAACGTTAGCAATTTTGTTCTAATTGGGTTGAAGTTTCATGACAAGGGTGCTTTGGTGCAACAAATTCCTGAGATCAAAGATGACATTTCTACCTCAAGAATTTTCGGAAACATGTAGTCTTTTCTGTCCTCTTTCTGTGATGGCTGGCCAAGTCGGTTTTAGCGGTAGTCGACAAAAGGGGGAACAGGGGAATCGGAAACCTGGGGAAAGAGAGGAATATATACATAAAATATTACTAACTTTTTGTGTAGGGCGCGGGGAGAGGGGGAAGGATCTAAGTAATTCATTTTGTGTTTAGGCTCAGTTTACAAAAAGGTAAGGAATTTGCAAGCGATGGTTGTAAGAGGGGAATATTAATCTGGAGAAACTATTTGGGTAGTAAATTTTTTAATTCATTGCCGCCTACCTAAATTAAATTTATTAATGGGCTGAAATCGTTCAAGAAACATTTGTTTAAGTGATTATAAAACCATGCGCAATGGCTGTTTGCTGTGACGTCTCCATGAGTTAGCCAATGATGAACGAGAACGACGGCTGTTTGGCCGTCTGATTGGACTAGCCCAGTCACGTGATATGCACGTCACAGCAAACAGCCATGGCGCGTGGTATAGATAAAAACCCTATAAGCTTAGCAACGCAGTTTAGCATCATGAGTTAACAATGACTACTTTTCTTTTATGGTTACATTGTTTTCTAGTACTCATACATTTTTTGCCCACTTTTTTCTTATTAATTTGTTCTTAATCATGCTTTGTTTGGTTTTGGAAACCCTCTTTTTCACACATTAATTACTTTTTTTATTCCAATTTTTTTAAGAAAATGTTTCGTTTTTTTTTCGTGTGCGAACCTTACCCACACGCGGGCATCTGCTCTTGTGGTTTCAGGTTCGTCTTTTGCCAATTATTTCCTTGTAACCTGTACTGAAATAAACTCAACTCAACTCAACATAGTCCTCAAATATTACTTCAACCACTTCTTGAAGCATGGGGGGGGAGGCGGGGGGTAATACGTTTTGTTGTTACGAGTTTAAATAAAGGCTAAGGAATGGCGTTCCAAAGGAAAAGGGACGTTGCTATTTTTAGAGTTGTGTGTAGGCAGTATAAACTGAAATTTGCAACCCATTGCGTGCCTGACTCGCGCTTACGCGCTCGCTACGGCCAAACATATAACATCAAAAACCGAGGAAATGGGGAAAAAAATAGAATCAAACAGAATATGTATCGGAAATCAAATAATCATTAGAAGTATACGCCTCACGGTTTTAGATGTTACTTGTTCGGCCGCAGTGAGCGCGATAATGTAAGATTTGAAGTTTATTCCCCTACTTTCCCCCGATTTCTATTCCCTTGTTTCCCCAGTTTCCCCTGTTTTCTTATCCTTGTTTTCCTGGTTTCGTATTCCCCCTTTTGACGACGCACGCTTTTAGCCGTGGCGATAAAGCAGACCGATCTATAAGGCTAGTGGCCCCGAGCACTACGTTAACAACACAAGGCCGTTTGCCCTTATATACCATAGTAAAGTTTATTTTATGTAACCGAGGACAGCGGCAAAATGATAAATCTGTCTTTACAGAGAAGTTTTATGCGGTGAGTTATATTAAAGGCACATGCGTCCAGGTTGGCTTTCCTGTACGACTCAGTTTTGCGACATTAGTTCAAACGTATGTAAATGTTGCCAACACGGTCATTTTCTTGTTTTTTTTCTTTCGTGCGAGATGATTTTGCGACATTAACTCTAACCTGTGTAAATGTTGCTAACGCTATTCTTAACGGTTCGCACGACACACCGGAAGGCTGTATGTCCCTTTAACTGCTTTGTCGTTTAGGGTCAAATGAATCATCTCCTAGTAGGAACATGGCTGATACTGCATTAATCTGGGGGCCTTGAAATGTACCTTGAAATGTAAAAAGTGTTAGATTATCAAAATTAACCGACGGTGACGAGTGTGGGTTTTCAGCCCAACCGTATAATTATAACGACTACACTTTTAGCATGGGGATGTGTTAGCCTGACGTCACCACCAACGCGCATTAGGTATTTTTAGGCTATGCAGCATTATTGTTTCGAGCTACCTTTATACGCATGGGTGGTAGTGGGGGCATGGAACCACAAATGGACGAGGATTATACTAAAGAGAACACTTCAAACTACACTCCCTACCGTTGAGTTTGCTTGTAGTTAGATAGGGACGCCGCAAGAGGGGCCTTTGAGTGGAAGATGTGGGTTGGTTGGTAGGAGGTGGCGCGTGGCTTGGGGGCTAGCAACGCCACCATGCGGGCGGGCATCGTTAAGCGACGCATTCTTTCTCAATTAACAGTCGTTTCATGAGACCTGACCAGCCAGCAAGACCCAATGGTTCATTACGATTTGCAGTGGGTTGAGGAACTGGCGATTGAGATGAGTGAGTCAGGCAGGGGTTCTCGTTTGTCCTTTCCCCCCACTTTCGGAATGGACGGCACCTTTTATCCCATCCATTCAATGAAATACTCTGCAATGCGCCCCCTCCCCCTAATCCCCTCCCCGACCCCCACCCAAAAAAAGTTGTTCGTTCCTTTTGTCGCTGTTTTGTCAAATACGAATAGTTCTACGAGTTTTGATGATAGTAGGTGTCTAAGTGTAATAAGTCTGAAAATGCCTGAAGTATGGCGCCAAGTAATGAATTGTATCGAGGCTTTAGAAACCGAAAGAGAAATTTGTGAAGACAAGAAGAGAAGGACCTATCGCGTGATAGGCCTAACAGTAATTATTGGTCTACGCTTTGAAAATACTGAAAATTGCAATCGTTCTCTAGACAGCAGCATCGTCTATACCACGCGCCATGGCTGTTTGCTGTGACGTGCATATCACGTGACTGGGCTAGTCCAATCAGACGGCCAAACAGCCGTTGTTCTCGTTCGTAATTGGCTAACTCATGGTGACGTCACGGCAAACAGCCATTGCGCATGGCTTAAACCACCACCAGTGAAAATAAATTCACGGGCAACAAGAAAGGGTTGACATTTGGCAACGACGCAGAGAAGGCGGACTTATAGCGTGGGAGGCACTTTGGGGGCAATCCCGCGACCCCCCCCCCCCCCCCCACCCCCTTCAATTCACAGCCCATGAAACGTGTCACGACGCTAATAAATTCCTCGAAAATTTGTGAAAAGTTACGCTCCAGATGACGGACACAGCAGAGATGCACAGAGACGGACCTGAATTTTGAACACTTCAAACGTTGTACAGAATTTTGCATACGGATTAATCGTTCCTAGTAGATGCCAAAGTTTGTGCAAATTAAACATCTTTCCATTATTGAAATAGAACAAAGTTGCATTTCTGGGGTTGGAGCACTCTTCTCTTAGCTGAAGATAGCCCGAACGAGACAAATTTCTCACGTAACAATGCTAAATTGTAACAATGGAGTTTTCGTCCAGGAAAAAGTGCTGCATCAATGCTCAAAGTGTTTAAAATTCATTGTGCAATATTGTACCACAGAATGCTTCAGCTGACAGTGGTTGCCCCAGACCCCTTAGCTATAGCTTTGAGCTGCCCCCACCTCCATGCACCACAGATGTCGGTCGAGGGGTGAAGCCCTGAGATTAGGAGAGGCTGGTGCACCGAATGTGACTTAACAAATGTGACTTAACGTACAGTTCCGGTAAAAAAAAAACGCCCTTTTTCGTTATATCGAGGGTCATAATATCAACCATGGAGAAATACAGTTATACCGAAAACTACTGGACGGATTTTCATGAAACAAAGACTGAAATGCTTATTAGATTGTCTACTGTATTTTTACCCTTATTAAATACTACGTTAACTAGCTGAAATAATTGGCCGAGCGAGAAAAACTTGATATCTGATGATATCTCGAAAACTAGTGGAAGGATTTTCATGAAACAAAGACTGAATTGCATATTATATTTTGCTGCTTAATATTGCATGTCATACGTATAGAAATATAGCATATATCATAACAATTAATCCAGTTACTGTTTTATTCAATTCTATCCAGTAGTTTATGAGACGTATTATCTGTTATCAACTCGTGTTGCTCGCTCGGCCAATTATATTTGGCTACTTATCATTACACGTAACACGTATAGAAATATACCTGATATCATAATAAGCAATCCAGTTTTTGTTTCGTTCAATTCTGTCCAGTAGTTTTTGAGATATCAACATTTTGGTTCAGTCACAATCCTGCAACTTTTTCCGTATAACGAAGGCGTTTTTTCTTTGACCGGAACTCATGTACTTACACAACGAGCTCATTGTTGCGACTTGCGTGTTTCTTTATTTTTGACACGTTGAAGCATTGTAGCACGATTCAAAGTTGCTCCTTCGGTGAACAAGGGAAATGAAAACGTGTCTCTTCCGAAGATAAATACAGGATTTGCCGCCGAGCTCGAACGATTTCATTGTTGACGCCGTTCGGTTACCGAAGGTAGCAATGGTAGGGTCGTATAACGTCGGTTCATCGTACCGCACTCGTCCATTTGGCGTTGCATCCGACCGTTTTTGTGAACGATGCTCACTGTTGAGTATGTTGGTTACCACTACTTGTTGGAAACACCGGTTCTCGTCAGATCACCGAAGTTAAGCAGCATTGGGCCCGATTGATACTTGGGTGGGTGACCGCCTGGGAACCCGAGTGCTGGAGACATAGGGCTTTAGCCCTTTCCCTTAGGTCTTCGTCGGGCAGATCACTGGAAGCAGTTAACGCTCGCTACAACACCCTTTGAAACTACTATACTTGTAGAAGGGCTCTGTGGTGCCTCGTGCTCATGTCAAAGATCGTGAATTTTCCGCTTGGATACTCCAGCTAAATTGTTCCTCTCACCGTCGTGGGGCAGATAACCCAGGTTGGAGTCGCGCTCCCTAAAAACAAACAACATTAAGCAGCACAGCAGTGAAGCCATCAATTACATTGTCAATTCTTCCACCTTTATTTCACTGTCAGTTTTTTTCTTTTTCTATTAACTGGTACATTTTTGTAGGTTAGAAAAGTTCCTCCACCGTTCAGAGGAACAGGATCTAAAACTCCTTCTAATCCTTCCTCTTAATCTCGCTCGAAGGTATACTGATCGAATTAAGACATATTTGTGAAACAAGACCACGCTCACTGAAAGCTATTTGCTAGTCTATTTTCAGGCATTCATACGATGGGTTTCCAGTTTCTACTAAATGAAAACGGCAATGCGAACAACAATAACTTTATAGATTGCGTACAACCTTGTCATTTCTCGAGCGCTACTTGCAAAATCGTCGTGTTCTCGCACAAAGGAAAAGCTTCTAGCGGTGATCAAACGACGGTAAAAACTAAGCATCTCGCAGCGAGAATTCGAAATCGAATATGGCGTCTATTTCAAACACTGGTTTACAGAATATATACATTTTTAATTGCGTGCCTCGCTCGCGCTGAGGCTAAACATTTAACATCAGAAACCTAACCACAATTTCCTTCCAGTTAGGAATGCGACTTTAACCTCTCCAATGTTTCATTTTTATTCGGCAAAACGGGATTCAGCCCAAAACACTGGAATTCCCGTTTCGCAGAAAAATCTTAATCCGTTTCAATTTCTGCGAAACGAGAATCTGCGAAATGGGGATTCTGCAAAACGGAAAATCACCTTACCATTACCACCCAAGAACACACAGTCACAGAAGACTTGTAATGATATCAGATCTGACCAACCTCCCCACCCCTTCTTCCTGGACTTCCCCAGTCGCACATACGCATGCGCAATAACAAGAGGTCCTTGTTGCACCCCTTCTGATGGTTGAGGCGGGAACAGATTACGGCCTATTTGCTCCGCCTTCAATGCGACCATGTCAAGTTGGTGTTCTTTGTCCGCTGACGTGGGGGTAATAGACGGTAGAAGTGGAGAAGGAGGAGGGGAGGGAATATCCAATGTCCACATGGCAAAGAATCAGTTCCTGCTCAAACCAAGCAAACGTTGGTAGCTGGAGGCCTGCTATGACGTAGATTCCTCCAAAGAAAAACTATGCGTATTACTTGGAAAAGAAGGGCCAGTACACTCCACTCACTGCTAGGTCGCATCTTAGGCCTTCTTTTCTAAATGTACACCCGTTCTTCTTTGGATTTAGTTACTGCTCGCTGGCAAAAGCAAGGCTGTTAATTTTCACTATTACTTGTCTGATCATCAGTTACAAGAACACACCGTCGTGAAAGATTTGGGCATCCTTGTGGCCAACCAAATTTAAGTTCCATAATCAGGTGCAACAAATTGTGAATGATGCTCGGACAACATTCCTTATTCTCAAGTCTATGTTCAAATCGTGGACACTTACGAATACAAGAAGACTGTATATGACGTTTATCCGACCAAAACTTGAATACTGTGTACACGAACACGCCTGGTCATTCCATTACAATGGTGATATGTACAGGTTGGAACAAGTTCAGAGAGCCGTCACCAGGTACTCTTCTCCAATGACGGGTTTGCCTTACGAAGAGCTTTTGGAAAGGCTTGGCCTGACCACCATTGCTGATAGGCGTTTAAGAGGTTACCTTATCAAGACTCGTCAAATTCTGTCTCGCAAAGTGATTTTGCCTGTCAACCAGTATTTTCAACGGTCGACTGACATACAAACCAGAGGACACATGTGAAGTTAACAAAACCACGAATTCGGACCATTGTTGAACAGTCTTACTTCACTGTGAGCCCCATTAATTCTTGGAACTTACTCCCAGAAAGTGTTTAACATCACCTTCAACAAGCAGTTGGAAGAGACAATACGATCTGACTCAGTGTTAAGTGTTTTTGGTGCATATTTAGTTTTGATTCCGTTACGTAACTCGATTTCTTCCGGT
>JAHWFP010081575.1:0-18286 GCA_023313725.1 Lithobius niger
CTACACCACATTACCAAGACCAAGACAAGAGACCAAGTCAACAACATATCAAACCTTACCAACAAGATTCAGAGAGAAAACCCTACAATGATAAGGATGGAAACAACCTATTTTCAGTCACAAAGTTTTATGATGAATATGATAATGGTGCAGTGAAACAAGACAGACACCCATCACCATATTCGGAAGAGGATGTGAGGGAGAGAGACAGGTTTCGTCCTACACCACATTACCAAGACCAAGACAAGAGACCAAGTCAACAACATGTCAAACCTTACCAACAAGATAAAAACAGAAGACCCTGTAATTATAAGGAAAGAAGGAACCTATTTCCAGTCACAAAGTTTTATGATGAATATGATAACGAAGCAGTGAAACAAGACAGACATACATCACCATGCTCGAATAAGAAAGTGAAAAAACCGGAGAGAAAGAGGTTTCGACCTACGCCACGTTACTGGGAAAGGTCAGAGTACGATCAACGCAGAAGACCTAACTATAATTCTGCAGGTGAAGAGTTCGACGAAAGTGCTGAGCCTCCAGCAAGGAAGCATGGGAGACCATACGGGCAACAAAGAAGACCGAATGACGAAGATTCCGGTGAGAGCAGATACTACCATCGTAAGACGGGACGGTATAGTTCAGAGGAAAATGGATGGAGGCCACGTCCTGGGAAAAAATATTACAATAACCGTGGGCACAGCCACAGACGTGATTGGTATGAGCCGCCTCATGCAGGGTATCCGAATTACTTGCACCATGCAGCACAACCTTATGGACATTATGGTCCTGTGGATTATCCATACTGGCATCCACAACATGCTCACTCACGAGGCTCCCAACTAGAATTGCAGAACGGTTTTCCAACACTTCCTTCTACGATTCAAACACTTGAACCTACACCAGATCCCTTGCATATTCTTCCTGGTCTGCCTATTTCTCCCTTGCCCCCTATTCCTCCCTTGACTATTCCTTCTACGATTCAAACACTTGAACCTACACTTGAACCAGCTCCCTTGGATATTCTTCCGGGTCTGCCTATTTCTCCCTTGCCCCCTATTCCTCCCTTGACTATTCCTTCTACGATTCAAATACTTGAACCTACACTTGAACCAGCTCCCTTGCTTATTCCTTCGATAATTCAAACACTTGAACCTACACCTGAACCAACTCCCTTGCCTATTCCTTCTACGACTCAAACGCCTGAACCTACACTTACACCAGCTCCCTTGCCCAGACCTACTCTTCTGCCTAACCCGAGGAAAAATAGCTTTGCCCTAGTGCCGACGCTTTAAGAACAAGAGAGCTCCACTTCCATCCCTACTCCATTTCAGCAACCAGTTACAAGTTTTTGTTCGGCCGGGTGAACCTTAGTTACCACTAATGAAAACCAGAACTCCCTACTTAGCAACCCACTAATAGTGGTTGTGCTCAATTGAGATACCGCTGCCCTGACATTGTTTAGATAGGTATGCATAAATGATGGTTACATGGGGAGCTATGCAGTAAGGGATGGTTTTCAGTGGCGCTAAATAAGGTCGACTGTTTGGTTGGTAGTAAAAACTATCGAAATGGAATTTCATATATACAATAAAGATCGTGGAGGGAAATGATAGGTTTTTTTCGGATTCAGTATATCGGTACTAGTGAGTCATTTTATTTTCCCTTAAACATTCCAATTATCCTACAAAACTGACTGCCTTCTATTTTACGCCTACCTAATTTATTGAGTTTTACTTCAATTCTATAATGGTTCATATCATTTGGATACAGGAAAATTCATATATTTACTTAATTAGAAATTCGGGCCTTACTGAAGAGCAAGTTGATTTTGCTCATCAAATGCAACTTTTTTTTGTAGTTTTGCATAAATTCGTCTTCTTTTTTGTAGCGTCTCTTGGTTTTTGAAGTTTCTTCTTAATCTCCTGACATATCAGTTGTCCTTCCAATTTTCTAAATCCGTCTATGTTTTTTAATACTATAATCATTGATGACAGAAGTATCACTGATTGCACTGTGAAAACTGTTTTTTCTTGTTTTGTTTAACTAAGTCAGTTAATGCATAAAGGAATAGAAAAAACATGGGACAAAGGGAAAAAACATAATGTTGTTGCGGGAGGCTTTCGTTGACCTCAGTAAACACTTTAAATAGTTTAACAAGATTATATATATATATATATATATATATATACCAAAATAGTTGTTGCTTTGTTACATAAAATTACAATTTAGTGACATTTTGTCAAGATACCAGAGTGACTTCCTGTGTGTCTTCATTTACCAAACGAATACTGCTTACACAGTTTGCTAATTTTGATAAATTTTAGAAACAAATGGTCAAGACGTGATAAGGACGATGAGTTTTATTCAGAAACAAGTCTCAGTCAGATGAGCACCACGCTACCACTAAACCACATTCAAATAAGTCAACCAACTCTTACAGGTTGAAGTACCAACCACCATTTTTTTCATGGCTGAGTACTCAAGTCTTCATGGCATAAGGTTTAAAGAAATGTCTATTAAAAAAAAGAGAATCACTCTTTGTCCTCACGCATTATAATATTTACATTTCAAGGTAATTATCTGATTATTATAATTTCATCAAGAGTGGGATTTGCTTTGAGTACAGGGTGGTCCACAAAAAACTGACGACTTTTCTAGTTAGCACCCCTCAGAAGCAGGAGAGGACAGCGATCTTCCCGTTTCATTAGATTTGATTTCTGTCCTCTCCTGGTTCTGATGGGTGCTAACTAGAAAAGTTGGACTTGGAACATTTTGGGTCTTCAGTTTTTTGTGGCCCACCCTGTATAGATGATAGCACCTGTTTGGATTTAGTGGTGTAAAAATGCTCCTTGAAATGAAAGTTAAAAAAAAAAAAGTACAAAAGGGAAGACATAAATTTTGACATTTTGGAGATTTCTTTTCTCCGTTTTTAAAAGGCAGCGTAAAAACAAAATAAAGCGAAAAGCGGTAATTAAAATAATCCGTCAGCGAAACTCCAAGCATACAGCAAACAGTATACAAAGGTTTGAAAGGTAATAATAAATTTAACTCTTTCAGGATAAATGTAGAGCATTGCTAAAGTTTTAGTCAAAGGAAGAGATGATTGTGAGAGATCAAATTTAGATGATGAAAGAGATGAAAGAGATGAAATTTAAAAACTATCCGCATCTTGAAGCAGAAACCAATGAAGCACAATCACGTTATTCCTGAAATTAAACCCTAGGCACAACAGATTCCAATTCTACATATACACTAAGTATTTACAATTTCGTTCGCTAAGAGCCATCCAAATTTAAAGGAGTGTTGGGCGTGATTATCGTCACTTTCAATCCTCAGTTGCAAGAAGAAGGTCTTCCTATTGTCAGCTTTTCTAGACTGACTTGGTCCCTTTTCGTTGTTATTTTGTAGCTAACGAGTTGTTTGGTGCAAGTTTGGAGTTGTATTGAATGCGTTTTTTTATACGGCCTGAACGTTTCTTGTTTTGTTTGAAAACGGAGTGCAGAAGACTCCGAAACATCGCAATTTACGTTGTCCAGTTTGTGCACGTTTTGGCAGTAATTTCATAAACCCCATCTACTGCTTCTCTCCTTTTTAAAGACGTTCAAATAAATACATTTATGTTCGGTGTTATATAATCTGTTGAGCACTTTACTGTTGCCGGCAAGCCTGCTTCAGCAATTTTAATGGCTGCAGCACCCACTTCTCTGAAAACATAAACTGTGTCCTTGCTTCAAGTGTCCATACTCGCAGCCCTCAATACTTTTTTGTTTAAATAATTGTTTATTAACACAGCCAAGAGAGTGAAAAAAAACTAAAAATAACTTGTAAATTAGAATACAGCTAGCTATGCATGTTTTGAGGTTGAACTACACTGTTCTCATCTTAATGGGTACAAAATTTGAACTCAAGGACTTGGGTAAAGATAAAACTTCAATGTCTGTTCCTGGCTAACAGTAACGATCCCACAACTTCATGAAATGCACTTTGAATTTAATTTTCGAGAACAATTGTAGTTCTCTTGGTCACGATGTATGGGAAAAAAACAGTTAAAATTTACACAACCAGCCTGCTAACTAGCCAGGAACAGACATTGAAGTTTTACCCCTCATTTCTACAAAGTAACTACATTTTAATTGGGTAAAGATATGGAAATCGTAAACGAGGTGATTTACAATTAGTGGCAAATTATTCTAAGAAAATGAGGTGAGGAAAATAAACTAGTGTCATCTCTTGGATTTTAAAACTGATAAATCTTGGATTTACTCATGCAATTTAGTCTTATTTTCCATTTTTGAGTACCTGGAATATAGTTTTGTAATGTTATAAAATTTCTTCATTTGTGGCATACTTCTGAGAACACTTCAGGCGGAACACTTCTGAGAACACTTGAAGTGGTTTGAATTTGACCATTTTAAAGTGTTTGGAAGTGTTCCTAATAGGAACACATGAAGTGTCTCGAACACTTGGAGTGATCCTGATAAGCACACTTGAAGTGTTCTGAGACGTGCTCTCATTGGAAGTGTTCTTAAAAAGGACACTTAAAATGTTCTTAATTTGACCACGAAAGTGTTCTCAGAAGTGTTTCAGGAAGTATTCTCAGAAGTGTTTTTGTGAATTACAGTGTACAGTAACATCAGTACCGATGTATTCTTCTCTGGATAATTTAACTGCAATATTTTCATGTAACTTTAGCACCAATAAAGGCAGCCTACCAAAATATCAACTGCTTTTTTGTATGATTTATTAACGACGGGTGCTTTGGGTGTTGTTTGCGTGTATATAATTTATGGCAATTCGTGTATCTGCTGTATGTTACTTCAGTTATTTTCGATTTCTGTGTATTGTTATTTTTCTTTTCTTTTGTCTTGCAATAACTGGAGGTTTTTGAATGTTTTCTGGATGTGTGGCTATAATTGTGTGCGCGGCTTATCTTGAGTCCTGCTAGTATTTTATGACCGGCTACGTCTTCCTGGAGGGGCCGGCTTTAATCGATGGCAGCCATTGTTTTTGTAATCATGTTGGATATCAACAAGGCACTCTGCTACCAAAAACGTACAATCGATTATCTGTGTTCGTTCTGCAGCGAACTCAAGATGGGCCGCACACACTCCAGTACCTTTACTGAAATGTAGGAGATCCACAAAGCAAAATCAATGCGTCGCCACACAGCATAGGAATTAGTAGATCCAAAAGTATGTTTTTCTCGCTGTTTGGTAACAGGAAGGAATCCAGAAATCTAAGGCAATGTGGTGTCACCGACTGGTGGAAATTAGAAGAACCATCAGCCTTTTCTTCGTTGTGTATGCTAACAATTGAAAAGGGGTCCAAAATACTGAGGCAGTGTGGTGTCACAGAGTGGTGGGATTAGAACCATCACCCGTTTCTTCTTCGTGCATGTTAAAGAATGGGGCCCAAAAATCTAAGGCAGTGTGATGCAATACAATCATGGGAATTAAAAGAACCATCAGTTTTTTTTTTTTTTAATCTTGTTAACGGGTTCTAGAAATGTATGGTAATATGGTGTGACAGAACCATTAGAAGTAGAAGAACCATCAATGTTTTCTTCTTCTTTAAGGAGTGGTCTCAAGACGCTGCATCCATGGCTGGAACTGACATAATTCCCGATATTATGAAACACGCCTGGCAATTCATAATTGTGCAGAGCCTTTGGAGGGTATAAGATGGGATCCCGGCTAAAACATCACCGCCGAAACATCCACTAGTTTCCTCCGGCCAGCCTCCATATTGATGTCCACCTCCACCCCTAACCTAAAAGCAGAAAAAGGAATTTCTTTTTATTTGGCCATTAACAAATTCTAAATAGAATAACACGCACATACAACTAATGAAAACTTAGTGAGACAACATTTGGTATATCATGGCTTCCATCAAATGTGGGGAGTATGATTTCAATTAAGTTTTAAATATTTAAAACATGTTGACTCATGAACTATTAAAAAACAGTGGTTTTACAGCAGTTTTTTTTTTAATTCACAAGGGTCCCATAGTACTGCAACACAGTGTCCATTATAATAATGACCAGCGGAGTCGCTCGCTTCGCTCGCTCATTCCGCGTCGTCTCGCTGCGCTTGAGAAGACTTCTTGCTGCAACACTTATGATACAGACAGACATAACACATAAAAAACGATCGAGCAAATTATAAGAGTGTAGTATACGATATCGGTTATCTCGGCAGAAGGTCAATATTATTTTTTTACGTCCAAGGCGTCAAGCAAAAAGATCAAGCAATTTATCAGAAAAGCCCTGTTTCTGATAACAATCGCTAATTTTCGTTCGCTTCGCTCACTCAATCAGCGCAAACATTTCCACGCAATGTAACCACCAAGAACCACGCACCACTTGTAATTTGTGTTAGTATACACTTTATATGGGTTTTCCTGTTTCACTTATTTTAGGAATATTGTTCTTTACGTCCTGCTCAGCACAGATTTTTCCATGGGCGTATTATCACTTCACTTTCTGATGATCCCTCACTTGGAGAAACATCTGCAGACGTCAGTTGTAATCTCCTACGAAGGTGAGAGATGAAAGATTGATAGAGCAAAGCGAGACACATATTCAAAAGGTTTACTTTACGTGGAAATCGCTCGCTTTGCTCGTTCAATCCACGCACCTCCGTGCTTCAAAAACACGAATGTTTGACACCGTTTTAAAACCAAATCTATTGTGTTGATTTTTCCCTGCATCAAGTCAGTCAGTATAAAACCAATTTTTAGATGTATATGTGGTGTGTTGCAAAATACGTCATCCGTGCACCCTTTTCCAACTCATCTCTCTTTGCTCGAGGAGGTTTTCATGAACAAACTATGACGTCATGAACGAACCTCATGACGTCATGAACAAACATGATGCGGGTAAAAAAAACTTTGACGTTACTTTTTCAGGTTCTTTTGCTTATTTGAGGGTGATAATATCAAGTTAGAGCGATGAAAATAGGCCTATTAAAAGCGAAATTTAATTATCTTTCGTTTGGTCTTACTCTCATCTTTGTAGGTGCCTTGGTTCCAGAGTAGTAGAGGTACAAACACGCACGCACGCACGCACCTCATATGATTTTAATGATGTAGATAATAAAAAAAAGTTAATTCGCCAAAGTGCGGAAAATGCATATGGAAGGGGTAGACCACTAAAACCCCGTCTGGAATTAAAACAACATGATAAAAACAAGAAAACATTCAGACTAGAAAGTACAACAAGACAACTGAAAACAGTTGATCCCACCCAGTTAAAAACGGCGTAGGAAGCCGGTAAGGTCGACATTTTTTACCATTCCCTTGAACAATTTGAGAGAAAGAGCGTTCACGGTAGCACTCGACAAACTATTCCACACCGGGGAAACACAGTTTATGAAAAAAAAAAAGTTACGACAGTCCAAATGAGTCCTATTAATAATGGAATACGTCATGGCTAACTTAATGTGTTTAATTCAAGTGAGTCCAAGTATATTTTAGATAATCTGTCTTTGTAACAAAAGGTCTTCAGACCTGGAAGTTTTTTTTTTTGTAAATGGCCGTTGCACCCGCTCAATTGTGTCGATTTCTTTTAATAAATGTGGGGACCAAAGTGAGGAGGTATGTTCCAGGATAGGGCGGACATATTCCTTGAACGCCCAAACCAAGGTTGGGATGTGACCAGACGTAAAGCAACGTTTAATCATGGCCAGAGACGCATATTGGTAGCTTTAGCAATGTAGTTGCACTGGAAGTTAAATTTTTAATTTCTTGAAACCCAGATGCCAAGGTCTTTTAACAAAGGTTCCTGCTTCAAAACCGAACCGTGCAGGTTATAATCCAGTTCCTGATTATTATAACCAATATGAATAACATTATACTTTAATGTTATTCAACAAATTGGCATTACCCATTTTGGAAAGATTATTGGTTTTGAATAGGAACTGTGTTTCGGAAATCCCTAGAGTTTTCTAGATTCGTAAAGCATTGTCCCAATTTTCTGAGAAATACTTTCTGATTTTCCAGGTTTATCTGATGCTAAATGAGCAATGGTGTAAAAAGCACGGTAACAGATTATGTGAAGGCAAACCAAGCAGTGCTGCATAAAAATACAAACAACGTTTCGAAAATTTTCAATTTTCGTCATCAGGTTAGCCAAAAAAATAAAGCATGGCAAAGGTCACTAAGTCACCCTACGTTTAAAAGCATAAAACAGTTATTAAAACGGATAAAAACCACCATATTTCTTCCCTCAAAAGAGGCAGAAATGGCAGCCGAAAAGCAACGACACACCTTCCCTTGCGACTTGGTTTCCCAACGGAGCAGGTGGGTCATTGCTTTTCGGTTGCCATTTCTACCTCTTTTGAGGGAGAAATTGGTGGTTTTTATCCGTTTTAATAACTGTTTTATGCTTTTAATCGTAGGATGACTTAGTGGCTTTTGCCATGTTTTAATTTTATTGCTAACCTGATGACGAAAATTGAAAATTTTATACTTCATATTTAGCTTCTTCTACAGATATGAATAAAACACTAGCATCACACCAATTTGGAACAATCTCAGCATGGCCTATGATAAACAAAATAAAAAAAATGGTCTAATTATCGAAGAAGATACTAAGAATAAATAAGAGGCACGTTTGAAATTTTTATTTTCCTCACGTAAAAAAAAAACCCCAATAAACCTACTTATTTTTAGGAGTTTTAGCATGGTCTACCATAAATAAACAAAATAAAAATCATGCACGAAAAAAACTTAAACTATGAAATCTGAAATTTAGAGTAATAAACTGAAAGAGTAAAAAGTTCCCCTGGATTTTATAGTTTTTTTTTTTAATTTGAAATTTTGACGAGCCTTATGTCAGCCGAAGCAATTAATGCTTGTATGGCAGAACTGGCTCAATTTTGAACATTACCAGATTTTTTTAGAGAAGAAGAAATCTGGTAAAGGGAGGTGCCAGCCCGGGGATTCGACCCGGGAAATCTCCGATCATCGTCGGGGCCGAAAGATTGTTTAGAATTAGCCAGAATACATCCCATAGCCGTTGAATGAGCATGGTAGCCTCTCACACTAACCTGGCCGGCAGTCCTGGCAGGGACTTTGCCAAGGTCCCCTTTCCAGGGGTTCGACCAGATCCACAAACCTCCAGCAACCAGGCTGAGCTCTCTCACCACTCAGCCACGATGACCACACAGTGGAATGGATATTCATTATGTACACTTTTGTTTTCACATAATCTATATATATAATACTATAATAATAATATACTAATACTATATACTATAATATACTATAACTATAATATACTATACTATATAATATAATATAATACTATATACTATAATACTATAATAATAATATATATAATACTATAATAATATTTGCTTAGGTTGGGCAAGCAAATTCATCATTATTATGCACTAAAATGAAAGGGGGTGTATAATGAAAGAGGGCGAGCGACCGACAATGTCAAACAAACAGATGTGGCCTATAACAATCGACATATTGCATTAATAAAGCTAGCTGTTAAGAGCCGACTTGGAAGGGAATCTGGCTGTTGCAGACATAGGGCCTTAGGGCTTCGGGCAGATGACCAGGAGTGGTTAACGCTCGTTAAACCCTTTGAAACCCTTTGGAAGAGTTTCAAAGTTGGTTGAGTAACAATAACTGCATGCACAACCTTTTGTTGGGTTTGTTGGGCTTGGTATCAGAACAGAGAAACGTCCTCCATTGAAGATAAACATTTACTTCCATAACACAAATCAGCAGAGGTTCAAAGAGGGAGAGAGATGGGGATATTCAGACCAGACAATAGGGGAAATCGGGGCCCACTACAGTGTTACCCTCAGGTATGCGAAACAGCTGTATGGGTATACAGCTAGTTGTAGTATATTATGCTTGACAAACTACATACACATTTTGTAAGAATGAAATATTTATTAGTCCGTAAAATGTTGTTACTTCACAGCAGTGCTTTCTGCTAAATGAGCTGAAGCCAAACCCTCTTCAAAACAGTACAAAAGGTGGCATGTTTTGTTTTGTAGAGTAACTCGTATTATGGCAGTTTTGTCGTGTGTCTTCAATCTGATTTGATTAAGCGGGCTTCACAAAACTTAATCAATGTATTTATTCGCATTTCTCAATGTCTTTGGCAGATTCAACTTTACATGAACTTGGTGAAGAGGGATATTCTGGACATGCATTAGAGGATCGGGTGAAGACAACGGTTTGTAACCAATTATGTCAAGAAAAGGGCCACTCGAAGATCAAACCTCACATCCAATACTTCCACGTCGAAAAGAAATGCCTCTGCTTTCATCCCTATTTGCACAACAAACAGACAGACCGAGAAATTGACGCTTTACCAGTTAACCATGCTGAAGGCAATGCCCATCGCAATGATGACACCAACAGAGCCGTGCTGGTAAAACGCAGTGGCGTAAAAGGACTTCACAATGACCATCACCAACATACTTGGTCACACGAAGAGCAAAATGTTGTTGGGGGTAAAGTTGTTGTGAATGGCAACGATGATCGTGACAGCCAACACTGGAATGAAATTATAGAAGGTGAACTATTAAACAATGGTGCTCATGACAGCCGTGGAAAAGGGCATGACATTCATGGTCATGACAGCCACGAACATACTTGGTCACGCGAAGGACAAAGTGTTGCAGGGGGTAAAGTCCTTGTTCACAGCAACAACGATCATGCCAAACAAATGCATCCGTACAATGGGAATGAAATAATAGAAGGTGAAGTATTTGTTACAAATGGTGATGATAATGAAAAGCAAGAACATTTACATAAAGATCTAGTGAACAATAATTATGCAGAGCAATCGGAATTTACATCCAACCAATATCCTGTAAAGCAGCCATCTCAGGTCATAGATGGACCTCAGCCATTCAACCCAAATGCTACAATTACCACCCTTTCTCCTGTGCTAGGCACGCCCCGACCTGTCAAACCACCTAAAACTCCAAAGAAAAGCCTATTTCTACGTCCAATTAAACGTAAGAAAAAGAAGAAATCTAAGCTTGTTCCATGCTTTTTCTTTAAGTGCGGAAAGCGCAATCGTCAACGCACCACTGCTGGTTATTAATTTGTTGTTTTGAGAAAGTATTCCTGTAATTTATTTTTCATTTGAAAATTCCTAACACTGTGATCCAATTTCTCTTGTACTGTACTGCCAAACAATCACTGAAAAATAGGCTGATAAATAAAATCCAGTTGTAATTAACGGAAAATGCACAAAATTAAAATTGGCATCTAATTCCAGTTCAGGTCTTTCCGTTTATCAGAAGGCTGCTATGTAACTTTCCTAGTAGATAACTTTATTTTATAGTTGTCCGTTATACAGGTTGCAATTGAAAGATCTGTACGTAAAAAAAAACTTCCTGACAGGGAAAGATGAACCACAAGAGCATCAACATTCCAGAACGGTATTTAATTTTCGGGAAAAAGTGTATCCCTTGGTCACAATTTTCACATATCATTTACAATTAAAACTGAAAAGAGAGGCAGCAACTGTTTCCAGTCCGCCGTCAAGGAGAAAAGCCCTAAGATGGCGGACTGGAAACAATTGCTGCCTCTCTTATCATGTTTTAATAATAAATGACATGTGAAAATTATTGTGACCAAGTGGTACCGTTTTGGAATGTTGACGCTCTTGTGGTTCATCCATCCCTGTCAGGAGGGTTTTTTCACATAAATATCTCACGCACCATAAATTAATTGATTTTTTGAAAGATCTGGCCAAACAAAAATCATTGATCCCACACGTGAAAACTACGAAACAAATTCGTATGCACATCAGTCCGGCAAGACCTCCTTTTCCAAGTTCCACACCTCGTCAGTAGGCCTAAGAGCTGGACTCCAATACTGTAATTTGAAGACAGCTGAAAATGCTACGTTGGTAGTGCTAACGTTCCTCAATACGACTGGTAATGTGGTTTCTGCGTTACCAACAGTTTACGAAGATCTATCTGCGTGGTCACTTTATGGCCACAACATTTCTTTGGTATGGAAGAACAACAAGAAAGCTTAAACTAACGATATCTGTAAATTGGAAAGAAATCTTTCCAGACCGACGTTGTATCCATACACACATAGCTTAGGAAAGGTTCCTTGCCTACCAAGAAAATAACGTGGCCATAAAGTGCCCACATAAACAGTACTTCATAAACTGTCGGCAATCCAAAAGCAACATTAACGGCCTACCTGGGTAACATAGACTTTCACTGTCTTTTGATATTCGGCAGCAGTCATTAAAGTTTGACCAGTTACACTGTATAATTGGGAAAATACAACAAATAGGAACGTTATTGTTAATGCACATCTCACAGAGCTGTAGTTTAAAATATAAATCATAGTAAATTATAGTCGTGGACATGACAAATCTTGTTGAACCTTCGTGTTATTTCTATACCATCGACTGAGCAAATGCCGTAAGTAATGCACTGTATCGAATTTCCTAGAATGATGTTAACGATTACGGTAGTATTATAGTATTTTACTATGCAGAAGTGTGCATGTGTGGTTAGCTTAAGTAAAGAACTCTGCACGTTTGATTTTAAGTTAACAACTTAGTGTTGTATCTAGGAAGATCACGGCAGAGCACAAAGACTTTAAACCACTGCACTCTTTCCAATTTCCAATATCGCAACAAGAAATTAACCAGGAAAATGAAAATGAACCAGCAAAATGCTGGGTTAGGCTCGATTCGGTCAATATTAATCCACCGAAAACCAAAACTCATATAAGAGAAGCCTCTATGTTTTCAAAATTGGTCTGCCTCTGAAAATAGTGATATCATTCAACCAGGGAAGGACCGCCAAGGTTAACCCTATGAACCAGCAAACTTGACGCATTGCCCTCTTCTTTAATTTTATTTGCTGGATTGGGTATAGTATATCTGCACATATGACGGCATGCATTGACGCAAACGTCGGAGTCAGTGTTTCAGCAATCTAAGAAAGTAATCTACAAATAAATTAAAGAATATGGCAATGGGCCAAGTTTGTCGGTTAATAGGGTAAACCTTGACGGCCTTGGTGGCAGCCATTTTGTCTCCGATATCACTACTTTCTATGGCGAAGATTTGGTGGGTCCTTTTACCCTCATGGGGTTTCTGTATGATTAACTCCTACTAAAACAGTTTCTTTGAATCATAAACAAACGTCAGACCTTTGTCTTCAATGCTGCCGAACACTGCTTTTTTGCTCAATAGTGAGTAATATGGTCTTGGTGAGCCCTTCCCCAGAATAAACATTCAATAACTTTCCTATAAGTTTTTAACACAAGGAGAGCGCGTCGTAGCAGGGTGCTAGCTACGTTTATCGCGTTGATTATTTTGCGTAACTAGTCTTTTCGTTGTGATGATAGGTATAAAGACACGAAATAAGCAATGAATAATAAAAAATAAATGAAGAAACACAATAAGTTTCACGAGATTCACTCCATTATGTTTTATCAGTTGCGATAAGTATGTTTATCGTGATAAAACAAAAAAACGAATGAAAATATTTAGCATCAGAGACGGAATGGGTCACGAGTCTCTTGGTCACTTGGGTCCTGACCACAAGATTTTGGGTCAATACGCCTGATCCGATTTTTGACTCACTGATCCGGAATGCCACAACAACCTGGAATGACCCATTGACATGGACTGAGTCCACCCCATTAAATTCCGTTAAATTATGGTCATTGGTTAAATTAATTAATAAAGTAATGCCCTTAAAAAAACGAAGTTGTTTCTTGAGCCTTTCAAATAAAAAAAAAATAGTGGCCGTTTATTATCATACAGGGTGTAACTGAAATGTCTGGCTAAACTTTACTGTGAGGGTTTATTCCATGATCAAAAATAAAACTATTTTTTTCTATGAAAATGGGTCCAAAAATGCTTTGGTTTTTATTTACGATCCCCCCCCCCCCCCCCAAGTTTGGGGTAAAATATTGAAATCCTTCCTAGCTTTCCACCTAATCCTTTCAACTCAATACGTGCAGTAGGCTACATCATTCTTGCAATTACGGTGTTTTAAGTTAATGTTATTATGAGGTTTGAAAACGTTGAGGAGGCGGCAGTAAGGGGGTGGGGCGGAACCTCGTTGGTCCTTCCTGAAACAAACATTACATTGCCAACACTACAAACACCAAATTGGAATTTCTGGTGCTCTGCACGCTGACGAAATGTTTGCTTCAGTAAAGCTGCTAAAGAAGACTTCCCCCCACCCCTGTAGTCCCAGCCACTTTATCTCCCTCCCTCCCTACCTCCATGTGGCTCCATCCACAAAGTTGTTGGCCATCAAATTAACATAAACATTATGAAGTAAGGAAATTGCAAGAAGGATGCAAGAAATTTCATTACTCTGAGGTCATGTATTGAGGTGCCACAAAGGCCTTCAAGTTTAACATTGTACATAAGTGGGCGGAACGGCGAAAAAGGCAAAAATGATGATTCGATTGGTTTAAGATTTAATTTTATCATTATCTTGTCTGGTATTCTCAGATACCATGTAAACAATGTTGCAATTAAAAGGAATTTCATTTTTAATTTAATTTAAAACTATGGGATTATTTAGCATCAAAGATAAAGTTATAAAGTTATAAAGAAATAGTGAACAGTGGAGCCTGTAGCTCATAAGTTCACCTCGGATTACAAAAACAAGTTACCAGACCAATTTATCAAGTTGATTTTTTGAAAGAGTTCAGGCTGGTGGCATTGACTACACTCATAGGCAACCTGTTCCAGTCATTGATCACTCGATGTGAAAAGAAGGTACTGGCAAGCCGTAATCTAGTACGTTGCTTGTAAATTGTGAAATTGTGGGCTCTCCGATTGTCTTCACGTTGGGTCCAAAACTGGTCTTTGGGTATGTCGTATAAGTTATGAAGAATCTTGTACACTTCGATAAGGTCACCCCTTTTCCTTCTTTTTCCAAAGATGGTAGGCGCAGTTTAGTAAGCCGTTCTGGATATGAGAGTTTATTATACGTAGGGCCTAGCCGAGTAGCTCTTCTTTGAATTCTTTCTAGGCTATTAATATCTTTCATGAGGTACGGAGAATACAGAATATTTCCATATTCGAGGATTGGCCTAACGTACGTTTTGTAGACAACACTGAACGCGTCTGCAGGAATACATTTAAATGTTCTGCGTAACAGTCCCATAACCCATTTTGGCCCATAACCTCATTATGACTTTTCTGGAAAAAAAAAAGAAAATCCTTGAAATTGTGGTTACCTTTTATGGTTTCTGATATTATCGCACGAAATAATGTTAAAATTTAATTTTAAAACAATCAAGTCGTCATTTTTTCCTTTTTTGCCGTTCCGCCAATTGACGTACCATGTTAAACTTGAAGGCATTTACAGTACCTCAAGGCATGGCCTCAAAGTGATGAATTTTTTTGTGTGAGACAGTGATTCTAAAAGGTAACTTTTCCGCACTTAATACATTCTGAATTTCTAAAATTTAATTTTTTTTCAGCCAACCCTAATGGACATGTAAAAATTAGTACTCCTCATATAATTTTCGTGATTTTAGCCTTAATAAACCAGCTACAGACGAAAAATAAACACTAACCAAATTGGAAATTGGGGTTTTGCAAAGGTTTAAAATGTAAACACGCGTTTGTTGTAGTAAAAGTTTGGAAATGGTGGATCTGGACGGAGAGAAGATCGTGAGTCACTACAGAAAATTGCAACTTGCAAATAAAACACAGAATTTCCCCCTTTTTTCCCTGTTTAATATTTTTTTACATTTGAAGAGCATTTTTTCCCCTAAAAAGGGAAAAATTTCTCTGTAAGTGAAAGCACCGGGACTGATGTTTGTGAAAGAAGCAAAGTATACGTAAAACAGGATGGAATTATGGGATGGCCAAAAAGCAGGGTAGGGAAGGTGAAAAAAGAACATGCTGCATAAGGGAAAGCAATTTATTTTCGTTTTCAGTGTTTGTTCATTTTTTTATTCTACCCCTTGACATTCATTTGCTTTCACTTATGCCTTTTTCATCTTCCCCACTCTTCTTTTGGGAGACCCCCATTAGTCCATCTTGTTTTGCATGTCCCACCTTGATTCCTTAAGAAATATCAGTCCGTTCCAAGTTGTGACCAAAGAATAACTTGCTACTGTCTTGTGTGTTTTTTTACTTTGAAAAATGAAGCCAAAGCCATGCTTCGAAATATATGGGGCTATATTAAAACCCGTTTTATATGCGTTGTGCTACAAAGTATGTGTTTTTTCCATCTCTCTTTACGGCAAGCAAGCCCTGCTTTTTACGGCCGCCATTTATTTTTATGGCATCCACATTTTTACAGCGCAAACCTCTATTTCCAGCATCCCCCTCTTTTTGCAGAGAATACCTCTTTATTCAGAACACATCTACTTGTCCAGAGCACACCTCTTTTTTAAGAGAACATGTCTTTTTACGGCGCCCACCTTTTAAAAACTGGGAAAAAAAATAATGGTAAAAAATTGTTTGATTCCTCCATCGAAGAATGTTTTAAGGCGCACACCTCTGATTAAAGCACGGGGCGAGGGGTAATCATCTAACCGGAAAATAGCATAATTGGAAGAACGTATACAGTAAAACAGTATACAGAAAATCGTCTAACACGAAATTCGTTTAATGGAAAATCGTCTAACACGGAATTCGCATAATGGAAAATCGTCTAACACGAAATTCGTATAATGGAAAATCGTGCTACCGCGCTCGCTGCAGCTATGCATATTATATCAGAAACCACAGGTGTATTATTATCCAGTTAGACGGTAGATGATTTTCCATCATACAATATTCCGTTTAGATGATTTTCCAGATTTTTTATTTATGCAGATAATAGACAATTATCCCATTAGACGATTTTCCAGTTAGACTTTCGTCTGACGCCCATAAATCACTACCACAGGGCTTACTATTTGGGAAGCCTTAAGTTTTTTAAGCCTTAATACAATGGCTATGACATAGATTAATCGCGAATACCACGGATGAAGCCTGATGGTGAGTAAATTTATTAAAATACTTGCAAATTCAAACTGATTTCAAACATAAGAGTGTGGGTTATTTGTCTTCAGATATTGATTTCCATGGATACTCGGTATTAGATATCACTCTTGACTCAGGGATTTAATGACAGAATACATTTTGGAACAATATACAAACAAAAACGTCGAGTGTGCCGTAAAAAAAAAAGGTTGTACGATTGAAGTTTCACTTTGCTTGTTAAAATGTACACGGATAAAAGTTGAGGATTTTAAATTCAAATATGCAAATGTACAATTGAGAAAATGTATCTGTTTAAGTGCTGTTGTGCTTTACGTTTTAAATATTCGTAAAGCACAACTACACTTAAACAGATGCAATTTTCTCAATTGTACATTTGATTATTTCAATTAAAAATCATCAATTTTTATCCGTGTACATTTTAACAAGTAAAGTGAAACTTCAATCATATAACCCTTTTTTTACGGCGCACTTGACGTTTTTGTTTGTAATCCGTGCACCTTTTTTATGACATGCTGTAATTTACACCAAACACAATTCAGCTGAAAGTAAATTTTATTTTTATTTATTTTTTTAGTGATTGTTGCTATCCACTTCGAAACAATTCAGTTTAGCTCTGAAAGCCTGCATTTACGAAATAAATACGCCATTCTATCGTTTCTAGCTACCTCGAAATTAACAACGTAGCTTAGCTTGTTTTACAAATACATTCGTTTAGCTGAAATAACGATTCTTTCAATTTCAATTTATACGGATTCTTTGAATTTCAATTTCAATTTATTCCCGGAGCCTCGACCCACGGTCGTACCCCCTACATAAGAAACATACAACAACTAACGCAACGAAAGAGTACACATCTGTCACTAGCACCAATTCACTGCACACGGCACTGCACCAACTTACACCTCGAAAACGGGCAATAAGGCCTCTGCCTTCCACAATGCACGCAAAAACCCCACCCTTTCCACCCCTGGTACTCACTCACAACACTGACCCCTGCAATCATTAGACCACATTGCAGCCACAGCCATGCATGAGCACTACAACAAGAAGGACGATATGCCAGCTCACACTGCATGCCAGATGTCACTCTTGTCATCTAGAAGAAACTCACACACACCTACCGCCTATTCCACTACATACAAGAAAATGCCCTTCGGTCCTGTTGTCTGACCAGAAGTCACAAACAAAGCAACCCACGTAGCGCCACCACACACGCAACCACTGCCTGTCCTACTGCATACAATAAAATGCCCTTCGACCCTGTTGTCTGACTGGAAGTCACATTCAAAGCAACCCACGTAG
>JAHWFP010081576.1:560-19617 GCA_023313725.1 Lithobius niger
CCCCCCCCCCCACTTCTTCCCTGCAAAAAATGCTTAATCCCCCCTCCTTACTCTAAACATTTAACGTTCATTTTTTGTTTATTAATACAGTTAAGGCCGGCTGCACACCGCATCGAACATCTTAGGCCGGCCACACACCACATGCGTCAATTGGTCGCACAACAACACATTTAGTCGAAACCTGTGTCACCTCGCGGCAGACATCTCCACAACCATAGCAATGAGTTGCGTGCCACACACCGGATGAGACGTAGTCGTGAGACGTATAAAGGTGCATCTACACGGGAGCTTTTAGCGCGTGACGCATGACGGATGACACGTAGTGCCTGCATTTCGGTGCTTTTTCATAGTGCGTCGTGAACTTGCACCGGCAGCAAAATAAGGCCCGCTCATTTTGAACCGTATCAGTAGCGCGCGTTTCAGAGCAGTTTGCGGTAGCCTGAGAGCGCCCCATGTAGAAACACCGCAACATCAACAAACTCGAAGCGCGCGCTCTTTTTGCCGTGTTGGAGGGTGGAAATAGAAATCAGTCTATTTATTGGTAGCTTGCCGCTGCAACACTACAACCTGATAGGCTCTTGTAAATTACGTGGTATTTCTACACAGAAGGCGCCTCAACGCTTATCGAGAAGAAAGCTTTTGGCGTAATTATTGATAGGAATTGAATATAATCTAATTGAATATAAAAAAAATTGTCAAGGCCACTATGAAGCACGGAAGGCCCTTGTGTGCACTTGGCGTGTTTTAACACAAGAATCAGTAACATGAACACAGAATAATATTAACGGAACAATCGTTAAAAAAGCCTAGACTAAGGCGATGTTCTTTTTGCAAAATGCATTTGTTAATTTCCGTTATTTTTTTTATTTGTCTGATTTCCAACGTTTACCCTGAATGTTGACCCTTCATTAATTTTATTTATTAATGTTTCAGTTCATTTCAGCTGTCGGGGGGGGGGGGGGGGGAGGGGGCGCCGGAGAAAATGAAAATGACCCCTCCAATTATGAATGACACTTACCACCCCCCCCCCCCGAAAAAAAGTCATCGCTCGGCCAAGCCGAAATAGCATTGCGAGTGTTACGGCTGCGCAGTGAAACCGGTGGGGGGGTTAAATGGGGTGGTCCCATTTTCAGTTTCGATGACTGCCCCACCAATTTTTCGATGGCTGCCTCCCACGCAAAATTAGTTGAGCTACGTCTACGTCGTTGAGAGGAAGACAATCCGTATAAAAAAAAATGAAAATGGGACCACTGATTTTTTAGTGAGTCGGGAGGGGGGGGAGGGGGGAATCAATCCCTACCAACTTTTAATGACTGCCCCCCCCCTCCCACTTCTTCCCTGCAAAAAATTCTTGATCCTTCCTCTGCTCAAGGTCCAAAAATAATCGAACCCTAACCCCATCCTAAAAGAAAGAAGCTTTAAAAAAATACTTTTCCTACAGACCAATGATCATTTTTTGACATCCCCACATTCGTTCTTCTCGAAATTTGAATCCCCATAAAGATACCCTAAAAATCCATTACCAGTCCTACCACCAATTACCGGCTGCCCAGCAGCCCCCCCCCCCCCCCCCACGCTTAGTCCATAAATAGCAAAGTTTTGATAGGCGGTTCGGATTTTTGTTAATAATAATATCGACAATAATCGACATGTACTTTAAAGTTCCAATTTTTATCGATAGTTAGGCCTATATATTTAATGCGTTTGAAACTTAAAATCTCTCAAAGTTTTTATCACATTTTACATTTTCCACTTATGTGAAAGAATGTTAGTTTTTTTATTTTTAGATTTTTTTCAGTTTTTAATTTAGATTTAGATTTAATTTTTAGATCATAAGATTTTGTTTTCTTTGCTCATGTACAATTTATGTGTAATACACCAATTCTTATTCATACCTGATCTTGAATTTTCCAGTAAAGAATGGCGTCTGCAATTTGTATTCTGTTCTCATTTTAATCATAGCGCCGACAAAATGCTATTCGACAAAGAGTTACGCGTTGTTAGCGCGGGCAGCCAACTGGCCTCAAACGTGACGTAGTAACTACGTATGGGTCACGTGATCTCACAATTTCTATTTCGAGCAGCACGGAGCAGCAAAGACGCCGCGACTGAAAACGCGTGTTGCCGGTGAAAATACCCGGGGCGTTGTGACGAGTGGATAGAAAATTACGGCGTGACGCTGCAAACGCGCCCCGTGTAGATGCACCCTTAGGCGTCTTGATGCGTCTCACGACAACAAAGCGAAGCTCTGTCTACAGAAAAGCTATTGGGAGTCTCTCTACCAAATGCGACGTCTCGGAAAGTTTTATCGTGAGACAATTGCCGCATTAGGTGTGTGGCTGGCATTACGAACATTTTGTCTTAAGGTGTCTGATGCTATCGGTTTATGGGTTTCAATGGACTGGCCGCACATTGCCTCAAACATGTCGTCAGACGAATTGAGTCAGTTGTAGATTTTTTAAACTTTTTATTTTTCAGACTGAATAGGATTTTTTATCCTGAAACGCTTTAAAAAAAACCTTTTAAACTTTAAGACATTTTCAGGTTTACCTCCGGGCCTCAGAATATCTTAATCCGGCCCTGACTGGCACTATGATTTTCAATCAGCGTCATTGAGTAATTACCGAAGACACTGAGTGATGCTGGTGCCTGCACCATTTACACTTATGTATGCTTTCCATGGTGAAGCACTATCGTTATATGCCACCTAACACAAGTAAACAATTCACGGATATTTGCTACCCCCACCCCTCTGTTCCAAAACGACAGTGAGCATACCCTCCTCCCCCACCCCCAAGTAGCCCCAGACATTTTTACCTGGGACATTTTCTCTCCAGAGTAAAATATTTACAAAAACAGTGTTAAATGTTTATTTAAAGTTATCCTGTGGTTTCTAAAGGTTACTTACTGGAATATTATTTCAAACACCTACAGTGCAGACTTATCATCCGGGGGTTATCCTTTCCAATTATGGGGTAGCAAAAAGGTGATTTCTTGTCGGGGGGGGGGGGGGGTAGAAGGGGAAGAAAAATTGACTGTTTGAAATGCATTTGCGTACTGTATTTTTTTCTTGGCGTGGCATGGGTCACGGTAGGTCACAGTTTGTTCTTTAGCGGGTGGGTCAAGTGGGTCTTGGGTCAGGGCTCGAGTGGGTCAAGTGGGTGACGAGTCGGAAAACGTGACCCACTTCCATCTCTGGTCCGAAACCGAAGACACAAACAATTTTTTAATTTTATGGTCGCGATTTTTGATACAGGATGTCACGTAGTTTAAAATAGAACCTTCTCCCGCCCCCTCCAACTCTTCACTCCTAGCCGGAACAACTTGCCTGTTACGCCCCTGGCTTTATTATTATTGTAAAGTCAAGTTAATAAAAAAAAATGCTAAAAATTTCGACTCAGTTTTCATAATTGCTTGATTTGTCATCGTACCATCGATCCATTTTTTTTTAATTGCTCACTCGTCTGCATTCGAAGAGAAAAGGGCCCTGAAAACCACTCACGCTCATGTTTACTGTCGTAAATTACCAACTACCATTTATAAGAATTTTCTAGCAGTTGCCACTTTCCGTCGTGAGATAACCTATAGCAAATAAAACCGAAGTTAAACTAATTTTTTTTTTTTACCTTCAGGTACAAATATCTGCACAATTTTGCAGAAAAGTGAACCTAGTCGGGCTTGGGATGAATTTGAAATAGCACAGTACTATACGCTAAATCCGCTGGATGTAGAATTCGGGGTGGGTACTAATAACCAGTGGTACAATTAGGCAACGTCACAGTAAGCGCGCGCCTAGAGCCTCGAATGTTCAGGGGGCTCTAAAAAGTCAACAAAGAAAATCTTATTATTATTTAGTACAGTAGTGACCGAATAGAAAACTGCGTACGTAGTCAATGATTTTCCATTTAAATTTGCAGAACTTCACACAGAATTTAGGTCGTAAGCAACTACAGGTGATATATTAAAACTGAAATTATAATAAACACAGCTACGTTGTTAGCTTTAGTGCAGTCGTTAATGAAGTCGCACTTTTCAGGTGAAAAAGAAACACAATGGTAAAAATTGTGCACAATTTTTGTTTTCGTTATCTGTAATAATCAAGAATACCAGAAAATTGTAAAATTACACGCTACACCAGAATATTATCGAGGTTTTGCAGTTAAGTGTACAGAAGACTTAGAAAACTGAGTCAGACACGTCCAGAGAATGGGTGTCCATCATACTGTCTTTGTCTCCACCACGTAGGGGGTCTTAGCGGGGTTGTGTTTTTTTTTTTTTGGGGGGGGGGGAGGGGGAAGGACCCTCGTATCGCATTCGGCGAATTCCCTGATTTCTGTCGGATACACAGTAGGGCCATCAATATCCTGCAGCACCTGACCTAGACAGAAATGGCGTAAATAATTTTTTTTCTGGGGGAGGAACAAACTTTAACGCCCCGTTTTCGCTCCTTTGCTAGAAAACGCACAACTGCTTCATTTTTATTGAATGACTATTTACGTCATTTGCATACTGTATATTATGGCAATCAAACAAAATAAAACGTCTAAAGGCCAATATCGAAAAAAAAATTACGCCTCGGCTTCTTTTTTTTTTTTTGGGGGGGGGGGGGGGTGCTTGACCCCCCACTCGTTATTTACATCATTGCTCGACAGGCAAAATAGCCCAATGATATTAATTACTGTAGAAGTAAAATTGCAGCACCACACAATTAACACTTCCAAGGCTTCACACCATTTACACATTCAATTACGATACTTCAAAACTAGTTTAACGAAAGTGCAGCTTTATTAATAAGCTCATAAGTGTCTCATCAAAGTTAAATATGCTCTGCAACATCATTATTATGTGTTTCACAACTGGTGGTTGATAAAAATAAGTTTAAAAGAGACTTCTTTTAAATAGGTCAGAATGCAGTATCACAAAATATGCATTTTAAGGTTTTCACACAATTGTGTACTGAAATATGTATTGTCTCACATTCGTTAAACACGAAATTCGTACTACAATTTTAATTCTAAGGATTGATTGCCAGAACGAATCCATCTTACACTGTAGCAAGCTTTATTTATAAGAAGGTGCAGTGTCACACACTAAATATTTTATAGGATTTGTGTAACAAAGACATAACGATACTTCTTCCCCCATTGTGTCATGATACTACAGAAATTCTGCCAGAATATGTGAAATGAATAAGTACTCTAAAGAAGCCGGATTCGGCAGTGATGTACCATAAAATGCTTCAGTTCCTCGGAATGCTCTAGGGAAGCTCTTCCCCAGACCCCGAGCTGGATTTATTCGTCCCCCTTTTCTTGTCTGTGCTACTGGACAGAGTAACGGAGGCGCATTCTCATTACCAAACACGTTTTAGACTGGCACGGTTTCTATTACGCATATTTTAAATAATTTTTACCATTAATAACCAGTGACGCTAAATTTGAAAGATATATGAATGTGTAAAGGATTTTGATGCGGGAGCCTCCCCCCCCCCTACTTCGGAGTAGAAGTACCCTAAAAAATGCACTCTTGCACTGTGTCATGTAAATGCGACGAATAAGAATTTTCTTGCAATTAACCTATAGCATAATTAGAAGAAAAAAAACACGAAAAGTTACAGGATTTTTTTTTTATAAAACATACGAATTTTTTTTAATGTCATTCATTGTTTTGCCGAAAAGGGGACCTGCTGAAGCTTAGTATTTGAAGTAGCACACACACCTTACAAAATCAGCTAGAGTAGAATTCGACCGTAGATAATAAACGGCTTCTCAATAAAAATGCTGCAGCATACAATTCACACTTCAAGGGTTTTACACCATTATCCATTCGACTACATAGCTACACACTTTTACAACGAAATTGTAGCTTTTTTAATTTTCACTTAAGTATCTTATTAAAATAACGTTGACTATGCATTGTAATATTTCTTACTTCAAAAACGGATTCTAATAAAAATATCTGGCATTTAAAAGTTGTCTATTTCTTTTACTTATGTGTGAAATGCGGCACCACTAAGGTTGCATTTCCAGGTTTTCACACCGTTTTGTAATTGAGTATACATCGTATGATATTCACGTTAAATAAGAAAATTGCGCACTACAAACTTGATTAAGGAACGATCGGTATAAAAAATCCATTTACGCTACAACAAGCTTCTTTCACTAGATGTTGCAGTACCTCATACTATGTATTTAATAGGCTTATCGTCATAAAAACATTAAGGCACTTCTTGCTTCCATGTTTGCACAAAATGCAACTAAACATGAGCTTCAGTGTAAAGGCTTTACTACAATTTCCACATTTAAACCGTTTTTCACTGCTGTGTCGCAGAATGTAGAAAATGCAGCAGAAAATCTCTCAAATCATAATAAGACGTGTCACACTTTAGATATAATCAGCTTCCTGTCTTTCGACTTAAAATGTGCAACAGATAATCGTACATATGCCTTACCACAAATTTTACTGTTTAGGGGATTATCTCCAGTATGAACACGGACCACCAACAAAATAGTTACACTAAGTGAGCAAACATTTTTTTGCCATATTATCAAACTCTTTTCGTGTTGTTTATAAAGTTGAATTTCCTTATCTGTCCCTTTCTGGCAGTTGACTTGGAAGATTTCACTTTTTTAGTGGAAGCACGAGTGGCACACTACATAACACATATCATGGCGTTCTTCGTAACCAAACTGCTTCGTGATTGGTTAAAAATAATATCGAAAAGAGTTGAGAATATAGCTTAATAAATTTTATTAGTCTGAGAATTCCAAAGGATACTTTAAATAAGAATTTATGAATAACATTGAGAGCCCACAAACAAGCTGTAAATGATACTGAAGTTTTAAAAAGCACAAATTACTGGCGCCATCTAGTTTTTAAAATTGAAAGTTTTAGGTGTTTAGTTCCAAAGGTGGTCGAGGCGAGTCTCTGTCATCGGTCAAACGCTAGGACACCAACCTAATGCAAGTCTGTTACTCATCGTTCCTGCAGAACTTTTCATAGACTCATGGCCTCACCTATCAGTTGGCCCGGTCAAAAATTCATAACTCGATAACCGTCGGTCCTAGAGCGAAACCGTTTGGGATTTGACTTCCTTGGGCCGGGCCCTACATGTAGCCCACCCTGGAAATCGGGTAGCTCGAATTTCGGCAAGTTGGCCCACCCTGATAAACTCGAGAACTGTCGGTCTTAGAGCGAAACGGTTCGGGATGTGGGTTCCCCAGGCTGTACCCTACGCGTGATCCTCTCCACAAAAAAGAAAAAAACACTTTCTCACCATCCTCCACATCAACAAAAACGAAAAAAGGTAGCAAAAGGCACCATCCTCCATATTGATGAAAACCGGAAGTGACGTCCCAACTTTCATCACATGACCGGAAGTGATGTCATTACCCCCATTTTGATCACGTGATCGGAAGTATCGTCATAGAAGATAGCAAAAGCACTTTCCCACCCACCTCCATATTGATGAAGAATGAAAAAAGGTAGCAAAAGGCACTTTCCCATCCTCCTCCAGATTGACGAAAAATCCGGAACTGACGTCCTCACTTTTCATCATGTGATCTGAAGTGCATCATTAACCCCACTTTGATCACGTGACCGGAAGTGACATCATAGGAGGAAGCAAAAAGTACTTTCGTACCGTCCTCCAGATCGACGAAAGCCGAAAACAGATAATAAAAAGCACTTTTCCACCATCCTCCAGATTGACGAAAAATGGAAGTGACACCCCACTTTTCAACAGATGATCGGAAGCACATCATTACCCCCACTTTTATCACGTGACCGGAAGTGACGTCATTACCCCCATTTTGATCATGTGATCGGAAGTGACGTCATAGAATAGCAAAAGCACTTTCCCAACCTCCTGCAGACTGACAAAAAATGAATAAAAGGCAACAAAGGCGCCTTCCTCCAGATTGACAAAAAACCGTTAGTGACGTCCCCACTTTTCATCATAAGACCGGAAGTGCATCATTACCCCCACTTTGATCACGTGACCGAAATTGACATCATAGGAGGAAGCAAAAAATACTTTCCTACCCTCCTCCAGATCGATGAAAACCGGAAAACAGATAGTAAAAAGCACTTTTCCACCCTCCTCCAGATTGACGAAAAAATGGAAGAGACACCCCCACTTTTCACCATGTGATCTGAAGTGCATCATTACCCCCACTTTGATCACCTGACCGGAAGTGACATCATAGGAGAAAGCAAAAAGTACTTTCCCATCGTCCTCCAGATCGACGAAAGCTGGAAAACAGATAGTAAAAAGCACTTTTCCACCATCCTCCAGATTGACGAAAAATGGAAGTGACATCTTTTCTCACGTGACCGGAAGTGAGGGTATATATGTGTAACCGAATATCGTATTTTACCACTACTCACAGACACCAGCTGACCAACCAATAATAGATATTACAGATATATATCGGTATGATTTGAATTCGTCAGAAAATTTAGGCCTTTCTGTGTTTGAGTATCAACTGCAAGGCATACAGCAAGAACAACAACAGACCAATGACTGATTCCTGAATAAATCTACTATAGTTACATGCTTTACCGTGTAATTCATTAGAAATTCATTCGAACGTATTGGTACTTATCTGACAAAAAATCAGAAGTCGAAGCTAGAAAACTGTTCCGTATCCCATAACATACTAGGCATTTAACGTGTGAAAGAGTCAAAGGCTTTTACGTAAGCCATTAGGATGACGTCAGCAGATTCCAACGACAATGTCCGATCGTCAAGACACTGCAACAATTGAGATTGTAGGACCTACTTGCCCAAAAGCCAAAATCGTTTTTTCAGAAAAGCATTAAGAAACTCTACAAGTTGTTCCCGAAGGAAATTTTTCAGTATTTTGCAGGGCACACATGTCTATTAGATTGGCCGTTAATTTGTAGGATCGACTTGAGTTTCCTTTTATGTAAATAGGGTAAAGGAGAACTTTTTTCAGTTGTTAAGGAAGCTTCCCAGATCTGAGAAAGTTCCTGGACATTTTTGCAAGGGGCGAATTGAAGTCTTTATAAAAGCGGCAAACTCTTTATAAAAGCGGCAGAAAGCCTGTTTGGACCTAAAGCACTGCTATTTTTTAGTGAAGCTGGTACATCCTGACTAGTTTGAGTGGAGGAGTGTACAATACCAAACGTAAAGTCTGTCCGTTAAAGAAAGTCGACATTTGTCGTTTATGTAGACCTACACAATTTTGAGGGAATGTAAGATTGTAAGGCACAATTAAAAATTGAGTTGAGTCTAGATCTCCAGTTAAGAGGCCGCCAGTTGAGGTGTATCATGAGATATACCAGATTTTCGTTTAACGTGCCGAAAAGACGCCTAAAGATTTCCTCTAGAGACTACCTACTGCATATTCAATTTTAATTTTTTTGATTTCATTGATTATACTAGGACAACCCCCCTATATGGCTAGTTTTGTAGAGCATGGCTGTGATTTTCCATTTGCATGGAACAAAATAATCTCGGAATCTCTTTCCTCTCCCCCGGAATTTGAAAGAATCGCAGAGCATTCTCGTGTATTCCCATTATTGAAAGTTCCCCAAAATGTGCAGTTGGCTGGGATAAGAGATTGAGAGGCATGAAATATTGGGACTGGAAAAAAACATGACGCCACTAGTACTGTTCATCTCTGTTGCATTCAGACAAATCAGTTTGAAAGACCACAAACGAATAAACGTAATACGATTTTAGAGATTCCCACTACGGATGCACAACAAAAGAAAAAGAATTAGAATCTCAGTGATCTAGCGACACACAAACAAACAAATATTATTATCTTAGTTATATAGAATTTTGCTACGTATTGAGTACTTCAGCGTAGTAGATGGAGTTCTGGATTTTTTACACTTCATCAACAGTTTTTTTTTTATTGTCTTTGGATAGGTCACTTTACTGGTCCAGATTTATTTGGAAATGCTACACATGTTAGCAGACATATCAAACATTTAAATAAAGCTGCCCATATCAACATCATTAATAACATCAAAGTCTGCAGATTAATCAATCACACTGAACTGATCGTGAACAGTAAGTAAGTAAACCCACATTTTTTGTATAAAGGAAAAGGTGTTGAATTAATAGCATTAGAAAAAGTTATGAATTTCAAAAAGAAAACGATCGTTACAGATCAATGCAAGCCAAAAATGTTATGTGTTATTGTATGTAAATATTTGTGCAATTTTTTTTCGAATCTTTTCAACCATGTAGCAAAGCCTCAAAGGTAAAAAGCTGCAATAATGTACGTAATTTTGTATGAAATTCCACTTTGTGAGAGTGTAGGATGGCTGATTTATAAGGGACTGGTTTATTACAAAGTGGACGCGCTTGCTTTAGCTTCAGGGGTGATGGTGTAAACCAACAAGAGACAAGTTGTCAACGTTAACTTTTCCTGCATCTTCAATCTCCATTAGTACTACTCACTTTATGCAATCTGGTGAAAGAAGATTATAAAAGAAAGTTACAAAACAGTGTGTCCTATAAGTCGTTTTGTTTTACACACGATAAAAAATGTAGGGGTAACTGGCACGGCCGTAGGAAGTAGCACGGCTGGTGCGACATTTGCCGTACCACCTTTTGACACACAATTTAAAAATAATACATATACAAATACACAAAATTCGGCTACTGTCGTCAATCATTTGAAGCTAACTGAAGGCTTAACTGCTGAGCTTTGGAGAAGTGTCTGTCCTGCTACTGCTAGCATCAACACAAAACACAAATAAGTCTCCACCCCAACCCCACCCTAGGACTATGAGCAAGACCTAGGGAAGGCGGTTTGGGAAACAGAAGTAAAAGACACGGTGCAAGCATGGTGGCATCTCGAAGCAAGCTTTAGCAAGTGATCTACATCAAAATGTTGGAGAAAACCCAACACAGCCAACTGATTGCAAGTTTCTCAAAAGCATATTTGATTAATCAGTAATGACAGAATACGAAACGCCACTTTCATGCATAATGGACGCAGCTTCCTTATATTTTAAACCATATTTAACCTAAAAAAGAAAACCTTAAAAAATCGTTAAAAACATACACTGCAGAAGCCAGCAGGACATTGCAGAAGTCAGATAAGACATTGCAGTAGCAGAAATTGCTCTGCCTCGGGTCCCTTGGGGGGGGCTTAGATCGCTCCCCCAGCCCCCATAGCTGACTTTACTGGGCTGCACCACTTTAAATTTGCTTCTTACTACCCTGGTAACTGGGCATCCTCCAGAAGAGTACTGATAAGTTTAAGAACTGTCTGCATCCCACGTTCTGCTTGCATATGCTTTTGTGAGCTGTTTCATGTGTGGAAAGATATCTAATTAAAACACTAAGTGATGTTCATCCGGCTGGCTGCGCACATGTTATAAATTATGAAAAATTATTCCATCGTACTTTAATATTTATAATTTTGCCAACTGTTTCAAATGTCGATGCTGATTGCATACTGCATATTGTATCCACCCAAAGCCAAAACTAGTATAAGAGAAGCCACCAAGTTTCCAAAAAGGGTCAGCCTTTGAAAGTAGTGATATCATTCAACCAGAGAAAGGCTGGAAAGGTTAATCCTATTAGCCAAGTTAATCGCACCGACTAATAGTTTGAAAGAATAATGAAAACTAGAACATTACTACATGCGGTATCAACCTTCAAGTTTTCATTTAACGTCCAAAGTGCTATTCAGTGCGATTGACTTGGCTAATAGGATTAACCTTGGCAGCCTTACCCTGGTTGAATGATATCACTACTTTCAAAGGCCGACCCTTTTTGGAAACTTGGCGGCTTCTCTTATACCATCTTCGGTTTCGGGTGGATATCACAACCTTCATAGAACTGTGAATGTACAAACGTTCACACGGTCCTATCGTCACCTCTACCTTTTTTGTGGAAAACTGATATGTCTAAATTTTCACATTTGCCATTGCCTAATTAGCCATTACATCGGCCAAGTTGACACTGATTGGTTTGCTGGAATCCATGCTTCGCATGCGTAACTTTGTTCAGTCCCATTTTTGAGCACACTGGCTAACAAACACTGGTTTTAGTTCGCTTCACTCGTTCAATCAGCACATCGCCTCCCTTAGTTGCTCCTCCCGAGCTTAATGTTAATTACGCAATGAAGTTGGAATTGCTCACTCAATCACAATTAGTCTCATATACTTGGCCAATCGTCCACTTGGCGACGCCATACTACCATGTGTCTAGATTAACCAGCAAACTTGGCAAATTACTAAAACTACTTTTTTCCTACTTGATTAGACCCTGTGCTCACGATCTGCATTTTGTTTCCAACTCTTCTTGCAATGAAAGACACAGTCTGTTATATGGGGAATTTGTTGTGTTTGTGAGTCGCCTCTTTGCAGCAACAACATATTCTGACAATCATTGTGCATCACGCTAGTATGTCGCCGCCAAGTATATGATTTATTGTCGTTGGAGCTTAATTGTTAGAGCGTAATTGTTAGTGTGTGATTGTTGCCAGATGGCGGCTCACTAACCAAAAGATGGCGGAAGATGTTGACGCTCTTTTGCGTGAATTCATTCTAAAGAAAGTGATTACGTCCAGTCAGCTAAACACTGGAGTGGTGGATGAGGAAACATTTGCTGTTGTGATGAAAGAAGTGATTGTGCGTGGCATTCCTGACTTCGATGTTAGAAGGTATGGTGTCAATACACCTGAAGGTTTAGCAGCAGGGCAAGGCAGGAAAGATTGTGGCCAAGAGTTGGATAGTGAAGAGCACCGAGGAGGCATGGAGAGCATCCAAGAAGATCGTCATGATGAGAGGGCAGACGCTGTGGAGACTGTCAAAAAGTTGTTTTTCCTGGTAGTGGGCCAGGACAATGCCCAAAATGAACTGAGTGCATCAGATGTGATTGACCAGGACGAGGGGAGTGATGTTCCCACTGACCGAAACCACTCCCGTAAATTGGCGGCCCTCCAGAGACTGTATCGGAGCAGTTTGAAATCTATTGATGTGACGCGATCGCTAGTGCTACTGTGTGCTGATGAAAGCAGACCGTATCCACTCACTCAAGTGTACCTTCATGTTGAGGAGATCGTTGGGATGGGAGAGGTAGAGCCTGTGGGATCGCTGTGCTCAGGTGTGGCTTTTGAAGTCGTTCATGTTTCGGCTGTGGCTAAGAGGAGGCTTGCCGCTGCTGAGCTATCTATTAATGGACACGTTGTCGAGGTGTTTGATCTCCAAGACCAACTGATAGATGCCAGAATTCACTCGCTACCGAGAGGTGTTTCTGCAGAAGATCTAGCGCAAATCTGTCGGTGCAATTGGCAGCTTGGTGTCCCACCAATTTGAGAAGTTGCTCCTTAGAGGTCAACCGTTGTGTGATACTTCAGTGCGACTGGTTAAGTTCCGAATCAAGCCCTTTAAAAGTATTGTTGATGTTCCGGATGTCTTTTTAGTATGAAGTGTTCCTGCTCTGGTCGTGGTTGCAAAGCGCGCGCATATCTGTCTTTGCTGCCGGAAGAGCTGCCATTTTCGGCGCACATGCGTCGCTATTTCCTGCGCTTCCTATGGTGGGTATAGGGACCCGCTAGATCTCTGCGTCCACCTCAAGGCAGCTCAGGCAGAAGTGGCGCAAGAAATGGTGTCACCTGTGAAACCTCGTTATGTGCCTAGTCATGCTGGTGATGCTGGATGCCCTACAACTTGTGCAAGTCTATTAGGTGTTGCCGCCAATGTTAATGGAGCGATTGGTGAGGCGGGAGGCCCTAATCCAGTTCATGTTGATATTTCTACTGGTGATGTGACTCAGTCCATGGAGGTTGATGTTGTGGCTCCCATGTCTCAGGGGCTGATTTCCATGCCTACGGAGCTCATTAGTGACCAAACTTCTAGTAAGGAGCGCAATTACATAACAAAGTGCAGCTTCCACTCCCTAAGAGCAAGAGAAGTCGGAAAAGGAACAGGAGTCCAGACAATGACTGTGGAGTAAGTCACAATGCACGTGGAGTAGCTGATGGCTCTATTAATCTTGGTAAAACTGGCAGTGACGCATTGGAAATCTGCGGTGACGTAGCAACCAGCGATGGTGTTTCAGTTACTGTTTTGGTGGTCGATGAGGGTTTGAGCATGTATTGTCATGATGGTGATTTAGTTGATTCAAGTAGTTCAAATAATTCAAATAATTCTATTGATTCTGCTAGTTTTAACTTCGAGATATCTTCTGGTGTGGTGTTAAGCTGGGACTCTCTTGAGTTGGGGGAGGGTGCAATGGAGGGGATGCAGGTTAGGTTAGGATACATTTTCGCCCCCGCACTCCAGGCTTTTTCGGTCGTTTCGCGAGGGGGTTGCAGGGCAAATATCAGGAAATTGAGAAAATGCTGTAATTTGCTGATGTGATAGGAGTTCAGGAGACCAACCTAGCTGGTGGGTTTGATGCAGCGTCCTTTAGGCTGACTTCATCATTGCTGGCAGCAGTATTGGGATCTTTGTTAAATGGTCCATCTCATATATTGTCCATTTGATTTCTGTAAATGTGGACGGGCTGAGTGCTTGCACCATTAGGGTGTGGGATCTCCAGCAGTGGGTTACCCTTGTTTTTGTACATGCAACAGGGACAATCGCGGTGAATGCATGGACGGAATGGTTTCATCAGTTCCACCCACCTTTCATTATTGCGGGCGACTTGAATGCCCACAATTTTGATTGGTGTTCTGTTCGTGTGGACACGAAGGGTCGTAGGTTGTCCAGTGCTGTTGACGTGGCTGGTTTATATGTTGTTCAGAATGGTAGCCCGACCTTTTTGCGGTGGTTCCAGGGCTCTGTTCAATAATCAGTCCTGGGTCTGTTTCTGTGTTCTCCAGGTGTTGCGAAGCGGTTCTGCTTCTCTGTTTCTGATTCATCATCCTGTCCCTGATTTGGCGCAGCGTACAGCAACCCCTTGTATCTCGTAAGAAAACACAGGTATCGAACAGCATTTTTACGGAGCGGGTTGCCTCTCATATTGGGCTCCGGCGTGCTGGTGGGGCTATGACCTCCAGGGTGTTTCCTGTTTGGTGGACTTTGGTCTGCCTGTTGGCTATTCGTGACAGGCAGAGAGCGTTTCGACGCTGAAAGAGACACCCTGATGACGTTACGTGGTTTACGTACAGGGGCATAGTACAAGAATCTGCATTTTTAATTCTAGCAGAAAAGCGGTCGTATCCTGTCCGTGCATGTAGTCATGTTGGATTGGTCATATCCTTCAGCTGTGCGTGGCGTATTTTAAATCAGCATGGCCAACGTGCTGCTGTGATGTACATTTATGCTGGGGAGAGTTCTGGGCTCTCTGTCCTTTGCGGTCAGGAGATGGCAGATGCATTTAAAGCTTGCTTAGTGAGAGTTTATGCACTGCCAGGGGGCCTCTCTCCCCCTGCCCTCGTCGGGGGGGAGACCTCGCCCTGGGTCAATGACAGACCTCCTTTAGGATGAGTCGGAATTTGCTGCTGCTCTTGCTAAGTGCAGGGATGCCAGTGCCCCTGTTATTGACGGTGTGTTATATAAGGCGCTGCGGTCATTGACGGTGGAATCACTCCGGACCTGTATGTCCCTTTTCCAGACTATTCCGAACGGAGCCAGTGTGCCGGAGTCGTGGCTCTGCACTATGATTGTCCCAGTGTGCAAGGCTGGAGTGTCTCGCTCTAGCTTGCAAGCTATAAGCCCATTTTGCTCCTGTCTAACCTGAGAAAGGTTTTTGAGCGAATTGTTGTCAGGTGGCTCAATTGGCAGTTTTATGAATGTTTAGCTCCAACCCAGTTTGGTTATCGGCAAATAGGACCACCCAGAATGCTATTGCATATTTGTTGCCATTCATGAGGCCTGGGATTCATGAGGCCTGGGCTCACGGTCAGGTTATTATTGTGGTGTTCTTTGATATCAAGGCCGTATACGACACTGCCAGTGTAGAATGGATGTGTTACAACCTGACTAAGCTTGGTGTAGGGGCGAAGCTGGTTGAAGTTATCTCTGCCTTCCTTGGCGAGCAGAAGTTCGTGACTAAGGTCAATGGGTACTGGTCCAAAGAAGCGAAGTCTGGGTGGGGGCATCCCCAGGGAAGTTGCCTGAGTCCGACTTTGTTTGCTGTCACGGTGAATGGTGTACTTCTTGAACTGGGCTTATCGGCGAATGTTGTCCTCTGGTTTGTGGGAGTTGAGGTTAAGGAGTTCTGCCAGTGTGCCCATGTGGCTGTGGGGCGGGTCTCTTCCTGTCTGTCAGAGAGGGGTCTGCGCCTGGCTCCTGCCAAGACTGAGCTCATGGTCTTTGCGCGTGGTGTCAAGCGTGGCAGGGACCCGGCCTCCATTGTTGTTGATGGCATTTTGGTGATGCAGTCATCCACCGTTAAGTACCTTGAGGTTTCATTGGATCATCAGCTGGGCTGGTCTCGTCACACGAGCAGTCTGCGGATCATGGTGTGTGCGAGATCTTCAGTGCTAAAGCGGCTGGCAGCGTTACCGGGTGTCACAAGAGGTTCGTTGGTAGCTGCCTATTGGTCGTTTGTTCCCTCACTTTTGGATTACCACTTACCCTTCCTGCCTTCGTACCAACAGCACGAGCAGTCCCTACAGGGAGTGGTGAGTGGTTGTCTTCGCCTTGTTCCGGGTTGTTTGGTAGCCACTCCTGTCTCTGCCCTCTGTGTTGAGAGTTGTGAGCCCCCTCTTCACATCAGAGCGGCTGAATTTCTACTGGTCCTGTGCATGTGCTATATCAGCCGTGGTGCTGTGGATCCTGTAGGGCGTTTTATTGTGATTATTGCAGCCTGGGGCCTGTTGCTCGCTCTGCTCTGGGGTCGTTGGGGCAGGGAGCGTTTTTCCTCCTCAGGCTGTCGCCCTTCTTCCCTGTTGATGTAGCGGTAGCTCGCCTTTATAGTCCGTGGCTTTGGTGTCCATCCCTGATGTCTGTGTTTCACGAGCAGCCTTTTGGATGGGCAAGGTTTTGTGAAGTCTTTTGTGACGCGTCTTTTCGTCATGCCACTTTAGACGGGGTGTTGGGATTGCTGTCCCATCTCTGAAGGTCTTTCGGAGCTTTAAGCTTTCAGCTGTTTCCTCCAGCACCATCTGCGAGTTATGCGCTATCTATGTGCACTGGACGTTGCCTTGGATCTTGCTCTTTTGGCGTTTGTTATTTACTCAGATTCGGAGTCAGCGATAGCTGCTGTGCGGCGATCAGTTGCTGCACTAGACTATGTGCTCCGGTTGTCTACTCCATATGTAAAAAACTGTGGACAGCTGTGCAGTGTGGTCGTTTGTTTGTGTGCTGGGTTCGTGTGCATGTGGGCAATCAAGGGAATGTCCTAGCAGACGGCCTGGCAAAGGCGGGAGCTGCTTACGGGCGGGTGTCCTTTTGCATTCTCCAGTCAATTCAGTGGAAACACCCCATGCTGACCGAGTGGTGCACGGATATGTGGACTGCTGAGTGACGCGAGTCAGTAGGAGCACACGTTCTTTATCGGTTACAACCAGTTTGCTGTCGGACATCAGTTCTAGAAGGGTTGCCGGTGCAGGCTGCTAGGCTCCTTTTGCGTTTGCGCACTGGTCACTCCCTTCTTCATGCTCACCAACATTGCATAGGTTGGGCTGAGTCCCCCCCCCCTGTGTCCGGTCTGTCTGTGTGACCTAACACCCGAGCACTTCTTGCTCTTCTGTCCTGTCTTTCGTGTGCAGCGGGTGGGCTTGTCCCACAATTCCTTGAACGGCCGTCTATGGATGGCATCTTGTTCCTTACTGGTGGTTGTGTGGCTTTCAGCCAGGTGTCAGCGATTGCTCGTTTTGTCCGGGCTACCGGAGTTTGTTTGTAGAATAGGCTCAGTTTAGAGCAGCCCTTTCCTCCTTCTCCTTCCTCCACCTAGCCCATGCTCCAGAGGTTCTGCTTGCATTGTTGTTTGTGTGCCTTTGTGTGTAGTTTTGTGTACTGTTTTTTCGGGATTTGTATTGTTTGGTATTGTAAGTCAAGTTTGGTTAGTCGCAGGTTGCATGGCCCTGGGCCTCTTTCCTGCGTAATAAAATAAAATCAATCACTGGCAGAGTGTGTCTTTAACTGTAACGAGCTGTAACATGATTTCAGCATACTGGTGTAAATTCCCCATGTGGTATAAATCTTTGGAAATCGTTGGAATCAGGTGTTTTGGGTCCAGTAACGAAGAATACCACAACATTAATTTTTGGGAAGGCACTCTTTGTGGAGAAAATGTGGCCTCAATAACGCTGATTTGTGTTACTGGCTAGCTACTACTAGCTAAGGTCAGGCTCCCATGTTAATTCGCATAGGGTATTTAGACACGTCTACAGCTCGTTAGGAAAGGTTTGCATATCTATATTTTGGCACACATGTAAAGAGTAGCACGGGGAGTGCCTTTTTATAAAATAAGGGTATTTTATGCCTGTATGCAGGAAAACATTGATGACAGCTTACCAGGTCCACATTCGTGCAACCTTAGATTACCACTTGCCTTTTCTAACGTAGACTCCGTGGCATCTCTGTAGTCTACAAGCGTGTATAAATAACTGCTTGTGGACAGTCACGGGGTGTCTTGTCACCACACCTGTCCAAGCCCTGTGGGTTGAAGCAGGAGAGGCACCATTACATCTGAGGGTGGATGATAGGCTCGTTGCCCTCTGTCTCCGCAACATCAGCAGAGGTGATCAAGACCCTGTAGCGAGAATCTTGCGTGACTATACAGCTCTGGAGGAAAGTGACGGTGTACTCCTTGGTGATGCTGGTCGTGGAGTAAATCTGCTTCGTGATAAGGAAATCAGCCACCTAATGTCGATCTCACTAGTGAGTCCACCATGTCCATGGATTTGGTGTCCTTCTCTGCAGGATGTTTGTACTAAAAAGAGTGCAACATCTTCTGTGACGCTTCATATCGTGCTGCAAATAGGAGTGGCGGAATTGGAGTCTGCGTTTCGAGCTTGAAAGTCTCTGTCTGCTGCAGGCTTCATGACGTTGCCTCGAGCATGGAATGTGAGTAACTGTGTCAGTAGCCTTGGATGTACTGAAGATTTTCAATTGCAGAACTTTTGACGCAAATTTAGGTTAGAAGTCTAAAAGATACGAAAATTTGCTT
>JAHWFP010081576.1:24617-35556 GCA_023313725.1 Lithobius niger
TTAGTTCAGTCTAATGGCATGTCTCCCACTTTGCTATTTTCCGGGCAACTTTATTGTTTGGACGGATTCGCAGGTAGCCATGTATGCTATCAAGGGCGCAGTTCAATCACTGGCTATGAGAGATCACACAGTTTTCAGCATCTGCTGGAAACTGTGGTGTGGATCCCAAGTTGCCTACCCTGCACTTGGGTGACTTAAGGGCCATAGTGGGGTCAAGGGTTATGAGGGAGCCGACTACATTGCGAAGGAGGCTGTCACAAGTGCCCCAAGGGATGTTGTGCAAACCGACGTTGTGCAACTGCCAAGAGGTCTTTACAAGCGTGGACCCTGAAGCGGTGGAATAAAGAGTGGGAGGAAGCATCCACGGGCACTCGGGCAGGGTGCTTTATGACGTGAGTCTTCGATACTCTTATGGCTTTGTGTTAGATCAGCTTCCATTTTGGGCGGCGAAGATCCTGTCTTGATTGCGGATGGGACATTGCCTATTGCTGGCACACAGGATGCAGATGGGGTGAAGCTTGACTACGGCGTACGAATGTGGGAAAAGGACCAGTGTAACGCACCTTCGGCTTCACTGTCCATGGTGGATATCGGAACGTGCGGTCCTGAAGCCACGGATACGACATGCTACAAGTAGTGATGTGCTCCTAGTTGGTGGTGGGATGACGTCATGATGACATCAGGCGTCTCTCTGCTGTTGCACGGTACATTAAGTCCACTTCCGTACCAATAAGAGTGCTTCCATCTTATCTTTTCTCCCCACCGTTTGCCATTGTGCAGAGTGGAGAATCAAATTGGGTGCACATCGTTTAACTAATAGAGATGCTCCGCTCAGTGGGCACTGACAGATCATGGCCAACAGTGCGTGTCGTGCCACCGTGCACAGTGGGAAGATAGAGGCAAACAGAGTGCATAGCACGTGACTAGTTGGGGGCTCAGTAAGCAAATCACAGGCTAGAGCTATGTTCAGCCTCAGTGGAAAGAGAGAAACGAACAGGGTACACATCACTTGACTGGTTGGACACCCAGTACACGGATCATAGGTTACAGCATGTAGAAGCAATTTCATGTAATTGTTCAGTTCATGTGATAATATATGTTGGCTGTGTGTTAGTGTTTGGTTCATGTACAGGAACTAATGTGGGTTGCTCCTTGTTATATCATTGTTTAAGGTGGGCGCATGGCCTCGGGCCGTGGCCCCGATAAATAAATATATTCTCTCTCCACTTCAGTACCAGGCGCTTCTAGCTGCAGCCCCCATTATAGAAAAAGGCACTTCGCCGTAATACTCATTACCTGCTTGCCACAATTTAGCTATGCGAACTTTCCGTAATGAGCTGTAGATGTGCCTTTATACCCTATGAGAATTAACATGGGAGCCATGTCCTTATAGCTAGCTAGCTGGTAGTAGCTAACCAGTAACGCAAATCAACGTTAATGAAGAAACTTTTGCTCCAACAAAGGACACGTTCACATACTTTAATTTCAAGTTTTCTTCGTTACTGGACCCAAGACACCTGATTCCAACGTTTTGCAAAGATTACTACCGCTTGGGGAATTTACACCAGTAGGCTCAAATCAGGTGAAATTATAGGTGAAATCGTTACAGTTAAAAGACATAGTCTGCAAGTGCCCACCTTTCCACTTGGCGGCGACACACTAGCATGTGTTTAGAGCTCGTCTATTGTCTATTGTCATTTTTAACTGCAAATTGTATAACCTACTTTCTAGATTCATTTTTTCACTATTAGAGCTTTAGTATTAGTATTGGAGCCTAGTATTGGAGCCAAGTATTAGTTTAAAACAACGGTTTCAGCAGAAATGGCATAATTTGGTTGCCTTTTAGTCAAGTCCATTCCGTGCCTTTTCAGCCTAGTTTTTGGGATTATTGACTGTATCTCTTCAATTGCATCGTCTGCACTATTCTCTGTAGCTGTTTAGCTGCATAATTTTAACCTTTGCGCTGTTCCAATTATTAGCATAAAACTGTTGGCTTATAGTATTTGTTGGCCTAACGATAGGATATTTTTTAGTTGTGCAGAAGTGACCTTAGTGCTTACTGTCCTTTCATACCCTTCCATCTGTCCTTGTTTCTTTCAAATTCACTGTCATTACGTACTATTTCAGATTTTCACCCGTTTCGGTTTCTCACGTTTCAAGAAAATGTTGGGTACTTCCTGTTGCTTCTGATTATTATTCTCACAGAAGAAAGTACAAAAAAACATTTGAAATAAGCACCGGAAATTAATAGTAAGACGTAGTAAGAATGCCAGCAAGTAGTATTACTCACTTGAAACATGATTGTGCAACGACATGTTTCACCTTCTAAAGGGCTCTATGACGGACCGAAAACTTAGCGATTAAATCTATATCTAAACCATTAAAAACTTGCGGTCGGTATATATATATATATGATGTACCTCTTCTTCTCTTGAAGTAGGAAGCCTAAAAATATGAGAAAGGTGTCAAAAGACATGAAATTAATCCAGATTTCGCGTAGGTGTATTTTCGCAGTTCTAGGTAAAATTTTTCCCCTCGAAAAAAAAAAAAAAACCCGTTGGACCATTGTTGAAACGAATTTTTCCAAGTTGATTGTTAGTTTCAGAATATCACCTCTTCCTGTGGTGCGGCTGAGACGATTGGTCACTTCCTTCTTGAGTGCCCGCAGTGGCACAGGCTCCGATGTAAATACCTTGGCACATTTGATCTGGGGTTAGACTTGCTAAAGGCACTTACGTGCCTTCTCACGTGCCAGCGACGCTTGCCTAGTTTCGTGCAATTGTTGCCTTTTGCCATGCGACAGGAAAGCGGGTGTGACATGGTGGGACTGTGTGGGGTGGCATGCGGTTCGTCTACTTCCGTAATCGTATTCCTGCATTCCTGTATTCCTGTAGTCATCTGGTTCTGTTGTTAGTCTGTAATTTAGTGTTTAGTGTTTAGTGTATGCAGGGTGCGTGGCTACGGGCCGTTACCCTCAATAAAATTCCATTCCATTCCATTCCACCTCTTCCTGCTGAGCGGATGGTCCACAATTGTTGAGCCACGTAGGAGGCGCGTGGTCCAGTAGTGTTGTCGGTAGGATTACGGCTGGCAATGCTAACAGCCCACATTCAACAATGAGGTACGTGCAGCTCGCTAAGGGACGACTGTTGGAGTTGCATTTTGGATATTTCAAATACAAACTACCTATTTAGCCTTAAATTTAAATGAAAATACGTAAATCTACGAAAAGATTAATGCGAAATTAGGCATATTTAAAAATATGTATATTGATAACAAAAGGGTCAAAAATGTTTCCACGTTTTCATTTGTAAAACATCGACGTTCGATCAATAGTGTGCTATTAGCTGGTGCTCTGCTCAGCAATAGTTCAGCCTAATAGCGGTAAAAACGAATAGTTTCTATAGGTACGATTTCGCCTTGCACGAAATCTTTCATATTAGCCAAAATGTATAAGCGACATGTGGTTGCTGTTTCAAAGCATCTCACGAAGCGGGGAAGGAGATGGGTTTTAAGTAAAAATTCTTAAAATTTGTGAAACAAGGAAACCCATGTAAAGTCTGTAAAATTTATTTGAATAAAAAATAATCTATACTAAGAGTGGCACAAGAAGTATGAATTACAAAATTACCAAGCATTTTAGTTCAAGCATGCAGCAACTCGCGTGCTACAGCGTTGAAACGGCGTTGAAGGATAAGGCTGCTTCAAGCCAAGGCCGACTGGGAAAGAAATCCCGTGTCTCGCCTCTGGCTCATTGCCTGTTTAGGTGTATGCCAAAAAGGCGATAGCTTCTTCAAGCTAAGGCCGACTGGATACGAATGTTTCGCCTTAAGAAGCGCACGTAGCTCTTGGGTGGCCAGACCGTTGCCTGAAGCCTAATGTCTGCAAGGCTGCAAGGGTAGTTTTGCAGTGAATTTGTGAAACTGTGTCGTGGCGAAGATCAGCGTAGTAGCACCAGGGTATGATGGATGACGGTATGTGGTCTTAGGTTCAATATGTACATGTACTTAAGCGGTAGGTCGCAGGGGAGTCAGAGAAGGAGGCAGGGGGCAGTCGGCGCCCTTTTTATCCCATACTGCCCAGTACAGTATTTTGCTCAGGTATGCGAGAACTGGCGAGACCGGCGTATGTTAAGCCGGGGGGACAGCTAGTTATACATAATTGTCTATAACCATGCATTACTTTTCCTACATTGGTGTACGTCGAGGTTTACGTCGAGTGTAAGACACTAGCGCCAGGCGACCAAAAGAAACAGCACCATGGCGGATTTGTACACAATGAGCTACCTATACCATGATGCAAAAAAAATGGCTGCTACAAAAAAAAAACCTATTTTTTAATGTTTTACTGTCAATCGAAAATAATACATGAATGGAATTCTGTAAATTGAAGGTAAACTGAAGGGGAAAAAACCGTTATTCAGCGAATTGCTTTTTCGCTGCAAGGAAAAGAAACGCACGATAACCAGTAATTTCTTCAAGCGGGTCATGCTATCGTCATGTAATGGAAAGCACCCCTGGCTGCCCTAGCCGTTGCTCAGGCGCCTCAAACAGCAGCGTAAAGTCTCGACCGCCCTCACAAAATTGATGCTAAATAAGGTTGTTTTTTTTTTTAAATAGAATTTTACTTCTTCGGCTAGAAAAAAATGTTTTTATTAATTTTCTTCTTTACCAACGGTTTTTGTTTCAGCTATTCTGTAGGAAAAAATTAAAGAAAATTTTCTTTAAATCTGTAATAATGCTGACGACAACTGCGTGTGTTATTGCTTTGCCACGCCACACAGCTCTTGGTGTAATAAATGCCACTAGAAACCTGTCCCCTCTCTAAAGACGGCTTTAAATCACGCGAGAGAGTCAGCTAGTCTTTAAAATGAAAAATGCTTCAAGAAGACTAATCCGGCAGTTACACGTTCTATACGGGCAATTTATTGGTTGGTCTGCTGAAAAGAGCCCACAACAACGATTACTTTCCGCAAATGATTATTATTTTCTGTGGTTTGGAAAACGCAATGACCCATAATTTGAATACGCAGTTTCGCATCAATCAGAAAATTAATAGGATTTAAAAAAAAATTACTTTAAATGTAAAATAAAATCTCAGAAGCACTTACAAACCGTCATTGTACAAACAAAAACCCACCCTAACCCTAACATATGATATTTTATCACATATACAAGACAATTCTTCCACTCTATCCAAAGTAAACAGGAGAACATTACTAATTCACATAATTCAATAACCCTATTTTACTAAAGCATGACTTTTTTTCACTACCGTTTAAATGTGCCGCGAAATATCAAGTTTTAGAGGCGATTTTTTTTCACATGAAACGAAGGTTATAAAATACGCAGAACGAATGTTGTATCAGGAGTATTGTGGCTTTTTTTTTAAGTTATGTTTAAGAAGCGCTTTATTTCCTCCAATATGTTTTTTTTTGAACTTTACGCTGTCTGAAGCAAAGTAACAAAAGTACAGGTAAACCGGTTTAAATTTGAACCTTAAAATAATTTTAGACGCATAAAAGTCCAGTAAGTTGGATGGGGCAAACTAGAAAATCAAACAGCAGGAATTCACTCATAGCAGGGCCGTAGAAATGTCCAGAATAGGCCTGGATAGAACTCCTTTCGTAGCTATTTAAGGAGCTATATGAACTAGTTTTTTAGACAGTCTGCCACCTGTAGCGCAGGGAAGAGAGACCGCGAGGGCCAGGCGTCCCCCGAAACGAATTTAATCATGTGTTTCTACAAACGTGTCATAATGCAAAACAAAAATTTCACCATAATATGTAAAAAAAATATTCCGCTTAACACTGAGCGACAAGTCGAAGAAACCAAATCGGATGGCAGGGAATTCCAGACGGAACATCTTAATTGGGGAAAAAATGTTCTTAATCCTCTGTAAAGAATTAGTCAAAGTCCATGTCTACCAGTTTATGTAACAGGGAGTAGTAAACCTAAGACGTCTTAATTCGAGCAACTCCAGCTTAAGTCTTTTAAGACAGTGGCTGTAAAGCTAGGAATGCATTTTGTAAAACTTCTTTCTAATGATTCCACAAGTTGAACATCCTTAACCAAGTAGGAAGACCAAACAGGACTGGTGTACACCAGCAGAGGGCGAACAACACTTTGAACGCCTAAACATGAGTTCCAGTTTTTTTTAAAAAGGAAACATCGTTTAATTCAGAAAGTACGTTTTTTTTGTGTGCATTTGAGGCGATATTGTTATACTATGCAGACACTTCCAAATCAATAATGATCCAAAAACCAAGGTTTTGAAAAATTGAATTCTGTCCAAAATAGCGTTGTCCAAAGTAGATGAATATTTTGGATGAAAAGGGTACAAAGACATTTTATATTGTTTATTGGCAACTGCCAAATTGTTTACCAGTCATAAAGGTTAGTCAACTTAGTACTTAAAATATGCTGTCAGCTCGGTTCATCATATGTTTAAAAAAAAGAGATGACCAAAGGATGCCATGTTCTGTCAGAAACGTTTAAGTACAATAATAGAGAAATAACTATGCAGTAAGTTGGACCTGTGTTTTAGTCCAGTACCGTTGAAAGTTTTCAGTGGGCGACTGGAAATGTTCAGCGAGCAATGGTATGAATACCCGCCAGTTATTTCGCCTTTTCAAATCATGGTCTCAAACTTCAAGTGAATTCAACCGATTAAGACTTCCAACTTAAAAATAAATACCTGAACAAATGAGCAGTATGCGACTGGTCCAATAATACAAATCAGAGCAATGACACGGATACCTGCCAAACTGTTTCGCAGTTTTGTTATATCAAATGGCATTTTAAGCTCTAGCTTACTGCAGTCACACACAGGTGCTGGCCATAATCTGACTGTTTGATACATGCTTTCCTATGTTGGAGTGGATTTGCGCATAAATAAAAATATGCACAAGAATTTGAAAACAAAAATGAACTCAATTGATTGTTTGGGGCAACTGAGGCAAAACTGGGACAGATATTATATACGTAAACCAATACGTTGCTGTAATGTAAACTCCAAGGTAGTGAAACCTTATTCCACTTAATTTTGATTATCGTTTGTGTATGAACTGAAGCATTAGGGAAAACGCGTACTTTATTCGGATCACATTTACTCGGATCACTAGCAACATTATTACTGTTCGATTATTTTTGCTTGAAAAATCTGTCAGCATCGTACGAGTTGCAACAAAAAAGCAACAATCTCTATGTATATATTTTGCTTAATGACCAGACTGGGATCATGATTAAACAACGCAAGCGTCAATAATGACGGCTAATCAGTTCAAAGGGTTCAAATGAACAATCAGCAAGAGGGCGAGGTGGGTTCATTCTAGTTGGGTCTGTTCGCACATGTATCCGGCAATTTGTGATAAAAAGGTGCCACTTTGCACACTTTCACTTTATGCCCATACAAGACATTTTAGATAGGGACCCCACAAAAAAATTAATTTAAATTCAATATGTATGCCATTTTCAAAATGGCGGATTAATTTTTTTAAATACAATACATAAGCAGTTTATATGTTTTTTCCATTGTGTTTTAAGTTAAAGTAGCCTAAGTAGTTTAATTTTAAAGAAATCAATTTATATTCTGTATGGCGGCCATTTCAAAATGGCGGACTGAATTTAAAAAATAGAGTACATTAGCAGTTGACGTGTCTTTTTCAATGTATTTTTGGTCAGAAAGTTTAACAAAACTATTTAAAAGTATGTATTTTAAATTATAAGTCAATTAAAATTCAATTTGGCGGCCATTTTCCAAAATGGCTGACTAAATAATAATAATAATAATAATAATAATAATAATAATAATAACGGTTTGTCACAATAGCAACAGGCATGACAAGGACCTAGGATCACTAACAGCCAGCCCAATTTAAAAACAGAAGACAATATCATATAAAGATATGGATTTGGCCGAGGGAAGGTCAAGGGGATGAGGTATGGGGACATGAATGCCTTACCACCAAGGTTAGACCTGCCAGGGACTCTAAGGCCCCCGATGGCATCGCCAATCGTGTTGGACACAGGACTCACGTTGGACACATCATGTTGTTAAATCTTAACAATGGAGTACACAATCAGTTAGGCGTTGTTTTCTATGAGGTTTTTGGTCAGAAATCGTTTATTAAGCACTACTGTCTTTTTTTCCATTTTTACAGGTTAACTGATAAATGAGATTGCTACACTGAAGAAACTTAAACTCGGCTCCCCGGAAGCAGTTTCTCATGGGCTAGACTGGAACAAATGCTGTTTGTGCCAACTACCGGTTGACCTCATATGTCCAGCTGAACATCGTGATCCAAAATAGAACGCAGGGTGCATTACACTAACAGATAACTTGGTGAAATTTAAAGAACTTGGAAGTTTACCTAATGATATAAAAACTGCATATTTTTATGAAGGAGAAGGGATACTTCGTTCCTTTGAAAAATGTAAGGCACTTTGGCATAAACAATGTACACTTAAGTACAGCACAACAAATTTGAACCGTGCTGTTGAACGTCCTGCAACCAGAAAGTAAGAATTCAAACAAACCACAGTTTTCTGGAGGATCAGTGACACCACGCCAGACACGCCAAGCGTCCACGCCATCTCCAAAACTTACAGATATTTGTTTTTTATGCAGGAAAGGACAACTTAGGAATCAGCTACTTACCCATGTTACAACTATGGCAGTTGGAAAATACGTTCGTGAAAAAATATCACTTATAGATAACACTAATTCACATAATGGAAGGTACAGCTTTAATTCCTTCGGAGGCTAAGTACATATCAGATGCATGGTCGACCTATGCAACAAAGCATGAGCTGTAGAAATGAAAAACAGCAGCATGGTGACGATGTCTGCCCGTCCAATGCTTTTGCACACGTTGTATCATTTTATAAGTGATCAACTAGTTTGTAAAGACACTGAGTACACATTCCCTATGGGGATTATCTTTAAAATGTACAGGACAAACCTCATAGAACTCACGGGAGAGAATGAACAACCAAAAGCTCATGCAACCAGATTTAGAGTTCTCTACCATTTCCCTCAATGGTAGAGAAGACCAGTAAAGCTTCCATTGAAATTAGCAGAGGACTGAAACATCAGTTTCCTCAACCTCATAATAAATTTTTGAAATGCTATGGCATCAGCATCACTGTTTTCGAGTGCTACATCTTAAAAATATTTGAATTATCTCGGCCTAGAACTTATTCTTTGCCGGTCTTCTCAGTCTGAAGTTGAGGGAAATGGTAGAGAACTCTGTAAATCTGGTTGTATGAACTGCTGCTGTTCATCCTCGCCTGTGAGCTTTATCAGGTTTGTCCTGTACATTTTAAAAATAATCCCCATAGTGAATATGTATTCAGTGTCTTCACAAACTAGTTTATAATTTACTAGAGGATGCCCGAGCTACGCACGGGGCTGGTCATGAGTTAAGTTTACAGACCCACTTTTCATGACACGCTTCAGCAAATGGGAGTTGTCTTTTTGGATCCTACTGAGCGGACTGAAAATGGCGTAATTGTAAACATTTACGAACATCCCCCGTCCCCTCCTACCAACCTTGGACACTGGTTTATAAACGCTGATTTTTGTTGGCCTCAGTCACTCAATCTGCGCAGCTAGTGGCTGAAATCACAAGACGTACCGTTTAAAGAGTGTACGCGCTCTACCATCTTTGCGTGAAACAATTTTTGTATGGGAAGTAAATAAATAAGCTTTCGTAGAACAAAGTTGAAACCTTTAGCGCGGCTGTGAGAGGAAGGAAGTAAATCGGCGGCCTAACAATGGCTCATTATTGTTTATTTACAGAGGTTTGATTGTTGACGACTTCTTTGTAAGATATCAATGATCAGCCTCGTGCTCAGCAGTGATTGTTTTGTCCCCTTTGAAACAATTCAGTTCAGCTCTGGAAGCCTTCATCTGCAAATTAAATAAGTCATTGCATCGTTTCCAGCTGTCAAGTTTGAGGCCTGTTGGCCTCGAAATTTACAACGCAGCTTAGTTTGATTTAAAACTTACGAATCTAAACTATACGCATCTGCCCAATAATTCTGGATCCCGGCTGAGCAGTTAAGAAACAGAGGCCGAACAATCGCTTTAATGGCTTTTCATTACACGTGCACGAAAACAATGAAACGCGTTATTAAAGCGATTGTTCGGCCTCTATTTCTTACCTGCTCAGCCGGGATCCAGAATTATTATGTAGATGAAAGATGCAACGTGTGCAAAATCAATGGACTGACAGATATCTTCAACGTGCTGTTGTTTTTAAATTTCTACAGATCTTGCTTTGTTTCGTAGGTTGACCATGCATCTGAAGTGGTAATTAGCTTCCAAAGCAAATAAACCTGTGCCTTCCATATAGCTCGTAGATCAGGGAGTTATATTTTGTTCAGGAACTTATTTTCAACTCATAGTTGCAACAAGAGTAGAGAGCTGATTCCAAAGTGGTCCTATACTGTATAAAAAACAAATATTGTCTGTAAGTCTTGGAGAAAGATGGCGTGGATGCTTCACGTGTTCGGCGCGGTGTTGTTGTTGATGATCATCCATACGACTGTTGTTTGTTTTGAATTGTTACTTCCTGGTTACAAGACGTTGAATGTTGAAAAGCACTTTCAAAATTGTTGTGTTGTACTTAAGTGTTCATTGTTTGTGCCAACGTGCCTTACGATTTTCGATGGTAGGCAATATCCCTTTTCCTTCATCAAATAATCAGTTTTTACATCATTTGGAAACTTTCAAGTTCTTTAAATTTCACCAATATATCGGTTAGCGTAATGTACCCAGCATTCTGTTGTTTTGCATCACATTGTTCATCTATATATACGAGGTCACCCGTTTCTAGCTGAACAACAGTTTTTCTATAGCTATCTCATTTATCAGTTAACCTGCAAAACTGAAAAAAAGACAGTGGTACATTAATAAACTGTTTCTGGCCAGAAAC
>JAHWFP010081577.1:2594-14634 GCA_023313725.1 Lithobius niger
CCCCCCCCCCCCACCCCCGGTCGCCATTAATAATGACCCATCCCTAAGGCTGATTAAGAAATAAGAACTACACTTCAGCACACTTCAGCCATAATTCAACTGCTCTCAGTTAGGCTGATGAGACATTAATTACCTGCACTTCAGCGCAGTTCAGCCGTACTTCAACTACTCTCAGTTAGGCTGATGAGTAAATAATTAACTGCACTTTAGCAAATTTCAGCCAGATACACAGAACACTGTAATTTCAGATGGCAGCCGGTACGCCAATGCAGAACTCGTGCACATGATCGTGTGCTATAGTTTGGCCCACGAAAATGATCGTGAAGCTCTACGAATTTATGCAAAACGGCATCCTCAACAAAGGCATCCAACAATACAAACGTTCAACAGGACACTTGCTCGTTTCCTGGAAACGGGCAGCATTGTAGCCCGTCCCCGAACAGGTCGGCCTCGAATTACAACAGACGACAACAATAGTGTGATGGTTCTCGCAGCAGTAGCCGAAAACCCGCATACCAGTAGTCGTGCAGTTGGAAGGGCACTTGACATCAGTCATCAGTCTGTCCTACGTGTCCTGAAGAGGAACAGTTTCCATCCATACCATGTTCATCTTCATCAGGCGCTGCGAGCAACAGATTATGACCCCCGTCTGCAGTACTGCGATTGGTTCTTGGGAAGAGCTACTGCTGACCCTTTATTTTTCAATCATGTATTTTGGACGGACAAGGCGCAATTCACACGGGATGGCATCGTGAATACGCACAATGTGCACTACTGGGCAGACGAGAATCCTCACTGGTTGCGAGAAGCTCGACATCAGGAACAATGGCTGTTTAATGTCTGGTGTGGGATCCTAAATGGCCACATCATTGGCCCAGTATTATACGATGGAACTCTAAATGCGGAAAGCTACCTTGAACTCATTGTAGATGACGTTGTAACTGACGTTATGGACAACCTGCCACTAGCGACGGTGCAGGCAATTTGGTACCAACTTGATGGAGCCCCACCTCATTTCCGTAAAACTGTGTGACAGCGGTTGGACGCTTTGTTCCCAGGACAGTGGATCGGTCGAGCTGCCCCAAAGGCTTGGCCTGCTCGATCACCAGATTTAACTCCGCTGGACTTTTTCCTGTGGGGCCACGTTAAAGCACAAGTGTATGAAACCCCCACAACAACAGCTGAAGACCTAAAGGAACGGATACGTGCAACATGTAGAGCCATCCCAGCAGTAACATTCGAACGGGTACTACATTCCACAACGTCACGGGCACAAGCATGCCGCAATGAGATGGGACACCATTTCGAACACCTTCTTTATTGATATCCATCTTATTTTTATTCCACACAAACGTGATGGTCCAAGTTAGGCCCTTAACCCCCCCCCTTTGATGGTCAAAATTAATCCTCCATTTCTGACTCAATAGTAGAGGTTACGAAAACAGCCTTCAAGTTGCAAGTTTGCAGCTTTTGTAGTTGTTTACAAAGTGATTTACAATTAATTTATTTACAAGTTCGTTACAGTTATGTACGCCCATGTTATTTCTTTAGAACCCACTAATAACATGTCTGACCACATACCACACCCGTTGGTTCTGAACAATAAAATGGTGACAGAAACATTGTTCAAATTTCACGCAATGAAATACACAAAACTAGCTAATACCCGTAAAACAACAAACAAACATGAAATAAACAGCGTTGGGATAACTGTGTACAACAGACCGGAGATGCTAGCTGGTCACTGCCTTCTAACCTTTCCATTTGCTTCACTGCTTGACAAGTAGCTCTTGCAGTGAAGTTTATGTGCAAAAAGGGTATTTTGCACATAACTCTCGTGTTTCTACATGTATTTTCCATTCTGTTTCTTGGGTTGGCAGTTTTTAATGATTACCTACAACGTTTAAATTTGCACTGATGGTCTACGGTGCTTCCTTTAGAAGTTAGCAACGCGATGACCTTGATGGAGGTCTTCAAGGTCATCGCCTTTACACTCATCTGAATCCTCGATGTTTACTCTTTATTACTATAACCTTGTTTTCAGGATATATGACACCATTTAGGATATATTCAGGTAGGCCCGACTTTTGGACCACCCTGTATAATATCTGACTTTGTTTTAAACAATCAATTGGCATTTTTATTGGCAATTGGCAATTAATTGTTTAGCAACTAGGGAACCTTTCATTATGCTATTAAAATGTGTAACTAATTTACTAATTGCTGTAATATAAAATTCTTATCTGACCTGCAGACTTTTTTTACTGGTCCTGTAAGGAAGCCTATTGGTTCAATAACTAACCCAATCTACTGGTCCAGTAAAACCTGCTCGTTGATATAGTAAGAATAGCTACTAGGCCAGCAAGCCAAGTTATTTGTTATGACGTCGATTTAGAAATGTTTTACTGAGTGCAAAACATTGCACACCTGAATGGTTCAGGTGTAAATTACAAGCTTAAGGGCCCAAATTAATGAGATGGGCATATAAGTTACACTTGATTTTCCTAGTAATTCTTTTGTAAGTTAATTTTCCGTAATATTTTTTCAAAATATTTGATAAATTGCTAGAGTTGCTTTACTTATGTGACTATATTTAACATTCCATGCTAAAAAGCAATGCAACAAAATAAAGATACACAGGCAATTCACAGTATATCGCATTCCTGCAGAAAAAAGCAATTAGAAAAACACCCACGTAACACCAAAACTTGGACAATATATGCGTGTCCACTGCTGTTTAGGTCGAATTTGCCACAGGCTGTCGCTTGCTGTCCAAACTGCGTAAAAAAGTCAATAAAAGCCACAATTTTATCGTTTTTATGCTCACGATGCAGTGCTTTTGGTTGTCTACACATTTCTTTATTTCCTTAAAGTGCTTTAATGCTACACAAACAAATCATACACGGTTTTGGGTTTTACTGTCGTTACAGATCGTAGAGTACCAGTGGCATGCACAGGAGGTGTGTATATGTCTGTGTGTGTGGGGGGGGGGGGAGGGGTTGCTTTCCGAAAAATTTGCCCTTCTTGCCCTTTTTGTAAAACTATGCCTCATTTTTGTTTTTCTGAACCAGAAAAATTTTCATTGGTACTAAAAAATAAGGTGGTACCAACAAACTGTTGATGAATTGTGCAATTCGTTATCCAGTTTTGGTTTTTGATATTTTATCCTACATGCCAAAACAGAAGATTCTTCACATAAAAGGCTTGCTAATGCAATCGTCTTTCTAAAAAAATCTGATTCTTGTATAGTTGTAAACTTGGCGGGAGACACACTAGTGTTAGTCTTAATTTTCCAATTTATTAATTGTTGGACTTCCGATTTGTTGACATATAGCTCAACGTTTCACTGGTTTGTAGCCTTCGAACTACATATTTCCAATTGAATGTCTACTACCAGAATTGTCCTTCTCTCCGTCGAACGAGCAGATAACCACTGTTTACATGTTATTTTTGGCCGCTGTACACCAAAGTAAACATGTCGGGACGTGATGCGGTGTGGCTTGAGAAACAACTACTTTTTTTTCTACGAGTCTTATTGCTTTTTTTATGGTAGAGAACAACAATAATATTATTATTGTAGCTGGACGATAAAATCAGTGCTTACCAATTATTATTCAAGAAATTTTGAGTCGGGCGGCATCCCCCTTCACTTGTGCGCCTTCCTATCGTCAGGCTTCAGTTTAGTTCAGGCTTCAGTTTAGGATGTCATGAATAAGCATCACGTTGAATTTCTTCTCTTCCGTCCAAAAACTAACGTAAATCTGTCGCAGTAGCTGGCTTTCAACGAATCTCCCGGAGAAACTGAGAGTATCTGCGCTGTAATATTGTGGAAAAGATAAACGGAATCGATGAAAAAAGGTACCTGTCCGAACACACAGCGATCGAATCTGGATATGCAATGGCGGCATGGCGGCCACTCAAAAGTCAGCACCGCAGCTAATGAATAACTCTTAAAATGTATGACGTTATTTACAATAGGAATTTTAGCACAAATATTATTCTTATAATTTTATAATAATTGAGGATTTTTAAAATAATGGCCGGAATTATTTTATTTGAAGTCAACACAAAATCACCGAATAAGATATGCTAACGACTTTAGTTCGTCTGTTTTAAGGGACAGGTTCACGCGATTGCATCGTTAATTCTGTCTGCTAGAGTTTCCTTCTATAGTTTGTTCCACATTATGTTTTCATAAAACTGACTGTATGATGCCACGTTTCCAGCCACTTTGAGTACAAAAAAACACGTAAATATTCCACTCGTAGAATGTAACAGTAACTGTGTAGACTCTACAAGTGTGATATTCACATGTTTTTGCAATCGTAGTGCAAGGAAACGTGGCATCATACAGTCAGTTTTCTGAAAACATAATGTAGAACAAACTATAGCATGGAATTAGCCAGGATATTGGCGACCTTGGGCTTGGTGCAGAAGAGGGGGGTGTTGGTTAGGGTGGAGGCCAGTGTTGTTTTACTTAGTGCAACTGTCTAAACTCTCCTAATTTTCGGCTCTTCTTCTCAAACAGTTTCAGTAGCATCGTGGAATGTGTGATGTATGAGGGTGTCAGTCATACTCTTATGGGTTCACTAAGGCATAAAAAGACAAGGAACACAGTGTTGTAGGCTAACACTTGAAGGACAGCTTTATTGACTATGTACAGCCTTTATACAAGGTATGTCACGTGACATGTAGTCATGTGATATGGGTATGACAACAACATTGTATGGATAGACTGTATTTAACTATGGAGGTATAATAAGCTATGTATGGGTTAACATTGGGACTTAAAGGACTACCATTGTGGTGCCTCTATGACAACACCACAATACAACCAACTAAAAAAAAATTCTTAAGTCTAGCTGAAAAATAAAAAATTTTTATTTCGAAGACATGAAATTTTATTAGTAACTTTAAGTTGTATCTATTATGAAGCAAATGTGTCGCTTTCAAAGAAAGAACTGAACATTTTGTGAAAGCTTGTAACCCTCCTTAATTCAACAAAATATCTGAAATTTTTTAATGATGATTGAAAAACTGGCACCATGAAATCAATCTGATTTTATTATTTCAAACTGGCTTGTAATTGATACTTTTATGGATAAATTTCGGTAGTGTTTCCTTCTTTTTAGACTTTTGGTTATAACAACAACTGCTGTTTACAACGGAGTTGATTAGTTGCAAACATGTGGCTGCTGAGTTCATCTGTTAGTTGGTTACAGATGGTTTTCTCACGCCGGAGGCTGTTTCAGCTCCCAAAGCAGTTGTCCGGTCGTGAAGGAAATATTTACATGAAAGAGAAAAGAAACATGTTTTAAAACCGAGTAATTAATTTTCCTCACGAATAACTGAAAACACTACATGTTGACAACCATAGGCACAATTAAAATTTACAAGGTCAATTCCTTGCACGATTAACATTTCCAAATACATGTTGCGAGCATCGCACAAGTTAAAATACAATCCCCAGTTGGGCTGACATAGAACAGATTACGAACACTTATATTAGCCTACGTTATTTATTAAATGTTGAGCCTGTCCGGTGCTTGTTTGGTTCGGTTCGGACGACCTGATACTATTGGAGGTTGCACTGCATCATCTGCACGTGGTGGAGATAGCGCAACCTTTCGTTTTCTCAGTTGACTTTTCACCGTAGCGGATTCCAATGGTTTAGCAGAAGACTGCCTTGTAAGTAAAGGAGGTTCCAGACCACCTGTCGCTCCAATATCTCTCTGGAAGGCGTTGAAGTTCTGCGACATGGCTAGTTCACTAGGAACAGTGACGTCATCGGACTTGCCCACTGGCTGTGTGTGGGATGTGTGGGATGGCTGTGTGTGTCGCAACTCGTAAATTGTCAGTTGAGGTGCTATTGATTGGTGTAGCTCACTGCCTGGCAACGGTGGAACGCCGTGATTGGCCCACTGACTGCCGCCGACAATTTGAATGCTCGTGTGTCACCTGATCATGACGTGATGTGCCAACAGAATACCGCTTCTTCGAGACTACGTGTTCTTTAGAATTAGCGGCTTTTTTATTCATGCCAAAATCAACAGAATTATTCGATGGAATTTGTGCGCTTGGATATAATTCTTCTCCATCAATTGGATTAATTCTAGGCCTTAACTGGTCTCTGCGCTTACGCACTTCAACAAGCTCTTCAATAAGTACACTGTAGATTAAATGAGATAGCTTCTTCTTAATAGACCCCCTTGATCATAGATTTGGGTTAGATTTGCTGTAGTCACGATACCAGATTTTATTACCAACTTGATAGTTAACTAAAGCACGATGTTGGGTGCTTTTAATCTGTTTTTGTTGGTTTCTTTTAACAATGGACACAGGGTCAGGGTAAAGCAACTCCAATCTGGATTTTAATTCTCTGTTAAAGAATAATTTACCAGGTGTAGCTTGGGTGGTTGAACTTGTCGTGATTCGCGACGATAATAAGTATGCATTTATACTTTCCTGTACAGAACAACCGTCACGCCGAGCAGCTTTGTAGACACGTTTAAAATTTCGGACATAAATTTCGGATAATCCGTTAAACCACGGCGCAAAAGCCGGGCCTGATAGGTGTTGGATTCCGTTAACCGTTAACCATGATTTAAACTCTTTAGAAGTCCACTGCGGGCCATTGTCGCTAACTAAGGAATACAGCCCGTATTCGGCAATGTGGTTATTCAGAATATCAATAACTTTAGCTGAAGTGGCAGTTTTCATTTTGTGCACGAACGGAATTTTACTGTGTGCATCCACTAGGATTAGAAACATGAAATTGTCTAACGGTCCTAAAAAATCAGCGTGATATCTAGAATTTGGCGTTTGTGGATACTCCCAGGTATGCTTGGGTCCTGCAGATTGAGTATCCTTAAATTCTTGACTATTAGAACATGATTTAACTTTGTTTTCAATATCTGCATCAATAGAAGGCCACCACACCTTAGACCTAGCCAAGCTCTTTAATTTAACAATACCAAGGTGTGAGCTGTGCAAATTTTTCAAAATTTGACATCTTAACGCTGTTGGCACGACGATTCTAAACCCCCAAAAAAGTGTGTCACTTTCAATCGAGATTTCATTGCGGCGTGTGAAGTTCGGCTGCATGTCAGGATTATCGCACACTTCAGGCCAGCCACGATTAACGTAACGGTATACTTTAGACAGTAGTTTGTCACGCTTGCTTTCAACAACCAAAGCTTCGTTTAGCACTGGTAAGTTGGAGATGGTTTCCAACGCTAGTACATTATACTGTTGTTCAGCCTCTTCAAACTCCTTGTCGTTAGGGAGTGGAAGTCTAGACAGTGCGTCAGCAGTTAAATTCTGCTTGCCTGGTATATGTTGGAAATCAGAATCATAAGCGTTAAGCATAACTGCCATACGTTGCACACGTGCTGCTGCCATCTGTGGGATACCTTTTTAGGGCCATAAATCCATATTAAAGCCTTTTGGTCAGATTGCAATATGAATTTCTGACCATAACGTATTCATTAAACCATTTAACTCTCCAAGCCACGCTGAGAGCTTCACGATCAAAATGACTGTAACCTTGTTCGGTTTTAGTTAGCTTCCGTGAAGTGAAAGCTATTGGACGCGATTCGCCATTAGCATGACATGCATCAGGCACGCCCCCACCCCATAGCGTGAGCCGTCACAAACCAGTTTAAGCTTTAATTTTGGGTTGTAATGCACCAAAACTTTAAATTTGACAAATAATTCTTTTACTATGCTAACAGCTTGGTCATACTCTTGTGGGTTCACTAAGGCATAATAAGACAAGGAACACAGTGTTGTAGGCTAACACTTGAAGGACAGCTTTATTGACTATGTACAGCCTTTATATAAGGTATGTCACATGACATGTAGCCATGTGATATGGGTATGGCAACAACATTGTATGGATAGACTGTATTTAACTATGGAGGTATATTAGGCTATGTATGGGTTAACATTGGGACTTAAAGGACTACCATTGTGGTGCCTCTATGACGACACCACAGAATGCGAGGGGTCTGCAGGGCAAAATTCAAGAGGTTGAGAAAATGCTACAATTTGTTGACATCACTGGCATTCTGGAGACTTAGATGCGACCTCTTTTCGTGCCGATTTCGTCACCTCTGATAATGGGGTAAGGATTTTTGTTAAATGGGCTGTTTCTTATGTCGTCTATCAGATTTTGGTGCAGATAGAAAGTTTAACTACGTGTGCTGTCAGGGTGTAGGATCGCCAGCAGTGGGTCACCCTCGTTTTTGTTCACGTGACTAGGTCAATTGCTGTTAATGCGTGAACTGAGTGGTTTCACCAGTTCAGTCCACCATTTATTGTGGCTGGAGATTTCAACGCACATTATCACGATTGGGGCTCTGTTCGTGTAGAGTCCAAGGGGTGCAAATTAACTTGTGCTATAAACTTGGTGGGTTTGGACGTGTTCCAGAATGGCTTCCCGACCTTTACTCGCTGGTTGCAGGGCTCGGTTCAAGAATATGTTCTCGAGCGGTTTTTGTGCTCTCCGGGCATGGCTAAGCGGTTCTGCTTCTCGGTCTCGGATGATTAAAGAGGCAGTGACCACTGCCTGATCATCCTGTTCCCGGTTGAACACGGTGTCCAGCCTGGCACAACAAATCACAGGAAACCACGGGTTTCTAATGGAATTTTCTCAGAGTGGGTCATCTCCCAGGCTAAACCAAATCATACTATCACGACTGTTTCCTCCAGAGTGTATCCGGTTTGCTGGACTTCTGTCTGCACGCTGGCTGTGTGTGACAGAAGAAGAGCATATCAGTGCTGGAAGAGGCATCCTAACGGTGAATCATGGCTCATGTACCAGGGTATTGTTCGCGAATCGGCAAAATGAATCGCTCAGAGAAGAAGTCGTACCCAGCTCGTGCTTGCAGTAAGGTTGGAATGGCTCCTTCCTTAAGCTGTGCTTGGCGCATTTTTAATCAGCAAAGCACATATGCATCTTTGACTTGGGTCTTGGTCCCAGATGGTCCTGGTCGCTGTCCTTCGGGGCCAGGAGATGGCAGATACATTTAATGCCGCTTTGCTAGCATTTATGCACTTCCTGGGGTTATCCCCCTCCTGCTCCCTCTCCTGTTGCCCGGGCTGAATCGGTGTCAGACCTCCCCTTGGTTGAGTCGGAATTTGCTGTGGTCATAGCGAGATGTAGGTATAGCAGTGCCCCAGGCATTGATGGGATTTTGTACCCGACTCTACGGTCTTTGTCGCAGGAATCGGTCAGGGCTCTGTGGCTTTCTTCCAGGCTCTTCTTGATGGCGTCCCTGTGCCAGAGTCTTGGCTATACACAGTGATAATCCCTGTCTGCAAGGCTGTGTGTGGCTCGATCGGCTGATCAGCTACCGGCCTATTTCGTTGCTGTCCAGCCTGAGGAAAGTTTTTGAACTTATGGTCACCAAGCATCTGGACTGGCATCTTGAGTTTTATGAGTGTCTGGGGCCGACCCAGTTGGGTTCCGTGCTGACAGGAAAGGTCAAGATGCTATTGTGTGTCTGCTGTCGGGGATCCACGAAGCTTGGGCACATAGTCAAATGATCGTTGCTGTATACCCCTACATTAAGGCAGCGTATGACACCGTCAGTATCGACTGGGTCTGCTTCAACCTGGTCAAACTGGGTGTTGGTGAGAAACAGGTCGGTGTCATTTCGGCTCTGCTTGGAGGTTTGCGACCAAAGTGAACGGGTTCTGGTTTGCGGAAGCTAGGTCTGGGCGAGGGCTTCCCCAGGAGACGTAAGCCTCAATCCCCCCCCCCCCGGGGAGGGGGGAAAGCCCAAACCTCTTCGCAGTCGCTGTAAATGACATACTTCTTGATCTTGGTCGGTCGTCGAATGTTGTCTGCTATGCTAACGATGTTGCCTTGTGGTTTGCTGGTGATGAGGTCGATGAATGTTATCTGTGTGGTCAAACGGCTGTTGATTGTGTCTCTTTCCGCCTGTCTGAGAGGGATCTGCTGTTGGCTCCGGCTAAAACTGAACTTGTGGTTTTTCTGAGTCGGGTTCCTGAGTCAATTTGTGTTGACAACGCTGTTGTTGTTCAGTCATCCTCGGTTAAATTCCGTGGTGTTGTCCTGGACAAAAGACTCGACTGGTTGTCCCACACCAGTCCAGGGTGAATGCGGACCAGGGTGAATGCCCATCTTTCGGTCCTGAAGTGATTAGAAAGGATTCCAGGTGTTACCAGGGGTTCACTGTTGGCAACCTGCAGAATGTTTTTCCGGTCGCTGTTGGACTACCACTTGCCCTTCCTGTGCCCTTATCAGCAGCATGTGTGCTCCCTTCAGGTAGTCATAAATGATAGCCTCCGACATGTTACAGGTTGTTTGGTCTTCACTCCTGTTCCTGCGCTTTGGGCGGAGTGTGGGAAGCCACCCCCCCCCAATATTAGACTTGTTAAGATGCTTCTTACTCAGTGCATGCGCAATGTTAGCAGAGGCACAGTGGACCCTGTTGAAAGAATTGTTGTGGACTATTGCAGCCTGGGTCCTGTCGCGCGTGCCGTGTTGGAGTCCTTAGGGGAGTGGGCTCGGCTCTTTCTTCGCCTCTCTGCCAGCAGGCCTGTGGACGTAGCTGTTACCCGTCCATTCTGTCCATGTCTGTGGTGCCCGGTGCTTGCGTCGGTTTTTATCCAGCTGCCTGAGGGCTGTGATGCGCTCTGTGAGGTGTACTGTGATGTACGCATCTTTTCGTAGTGATTCCTGGGAGGGTGGTTTTGGGGTTACGATCCCATCCCTGAAGGGCTTCAGAGGCTACAGGTTGGATGGTGTGTCTTGCAGCGCTATTTGTGAGCTGTAGGCAATATCAGTAGCATTAAAGCTCTTGATTTGGCACTTCCGGCCTTTGTTATCTCTACCAACTCGGAATGGGCTAATGCAGCTGTGAGGCGGGCAGTGACTGCTCTCGAACTCCGTGACCCCATAGTTTTTTCTGTATGCCGGAAGCTGTGGGCGGCGCAGTGTCGTGGCCTTGTGTTCCTGCGTTGGGTTCGCAGCCATGCTGGCGCTAATGGGAACGAGGTGGCAGATGGTCTGGTGAAGGAAGTGGTCGGCTCAGATGCTGATGCAGAATCCCTACTGGTCCTTCATTCGGTCCGGTCGTGGCGTCGTGTGCTCACTGGGTGGTGCATTGACCAGTGGAATGCTGAGTGGCGTGAGTCGCCAGTTGTTCGTACCCTTTATCGAATTCATTCTGTATGCTGTTGGTCATCGGTTCTGCACAAGTTGCCTGTCCGCACTGCCAGGTTCCTGTCTCGTCTCTGCACTGGGCACTCCTTTCTTCAGGCTCACCAGCATCGTTTGGGCTGGGTGGATTCCCCCCTTTGTCCTGCGTGCCTAGTGAAGTTCACACATGAACACTTCTTGCTCTTTTGTCCCATTTTTCGATTGCACAAAGTGGCGCTGATGCAGTACTTGCGTGCCTGTCCATTCGTAGATAGTCTCTTATCCCTTGGTGGAGGTTTTGCGTCTTACGGGAGGTTGATCCCTGCTGTTGCGTAGTTTGTTGAGGCGTTTGGGATTCGATTGTAAGGCAGACCCATCGCTTGTGGGCTCCACCTCTCTCTGCTCCTTTCTATGCACTACGTCCGGGGTTCCGTCCTTGTCTCCTCTTTTGTTGTTTCTCCTCTGGTATCCTGTTGTTTTGTGGTTTTGTGGCATTATTTTCTTGTTCGTCAGTGAAGTTGTGGGAAATGTAATTGTATCAGGCTAGTCACGGGATGCATGGTCCTGGACCAATTTCCTGTGTTAATAAAAAATAAAATGTACAGCAATAGTCTCAGACTACACTCGTTGATGGTCAACTGATCGCAACTATAAATTGTTGGTTATTAGATTATCTATTGACATCCTTCATGGAAACGGATGACATACATGGTGGTCAACTGGTCGCAACATAGTCCTGGATACGACCAAATGTAAAACGACCAGTTGGTCGTTTTCTGATCGCTGTAACGACTTAACGATCAGTTGGTCACATTCGGGTTGTTTTAGCGACTTGCATTACGGTCAACAAGTCACAACCGAGACTTGTTC
>JAHWFP010081578.1:0-10642 GCA_023313725.1 Lithobius niger
TTCGACGTAACTAAATTAAATAATAACATTTGATCGTCAAATTAAAATCCTAAATTGAAATCCTCAATAAAAAAAATGGATTTTAGCTTCGTTTAAAATAGTCTCGTCGCATTGTTGCATGAATGAATAGGCTTACCGTCGAACCAAATTCTCCATTAGGCCTATATCTGCTACTTACGAAATTAAAACTGCATTTTTAAAATTAGGCCTGAAACTGAAAATTGGCATAAAATCATGTTACCATGGCAACGTCATGTTGCTACGAGTCACTGTTGGCTTCATCAACAGCGTCTCTCTCGTCACGAGACCACTGATCTATATAAGCAATGTTGCGCATTACGTTGTAACACTGTAACTGTGTGCCTGTACGCGCACCGTGTTGCGAAAATGAATAGCCTTACTATACAATCCATATCTTCGTTAGCTGCTACTTACGAAATTAAAACTGCTGGCTAAAATTAGGCCTAACAGCTGACAATTAAGCCTAAAATGTAAATAGGCCAAAAAGCTAACACATTTTTAACCGACAATTGTGATGGCTACATTAAGTTATGCAATGACGCTGGCATCAACACATTTCCACCAATCAAAATCCAGGGACCCAGTATCTATAGCATAGCCGACCGAATTCTCTCTCATTCGACCAGCTGACTTGGGTGAGTTAGGTGTGACTGTTGGCACATTCTTTTGAATTGTGCTGACTTTTATTTTATTTGGTTTAAGATTTTAGCATGGAACCTTGCATCCTTATGACTTGTAAGTTTTATTTCCATGGCCCTGCTCTGCTGTTATTTTATTAATTTTTATTTTTATTTTTAAGTTGTTTGACATGTTTTAAACCCTTCACCTGAAAACGGTTCCGACCTGGGAACCGAAGCGTCGTGATTTCATTGTTTCACCAGCACTTACTGCTACTCTGTATGTGTTTTTAACAACAGTACTCACACTTTTCGTCGCCTGACATCGTTGCCGAATTAAATCTAGAAGCATCGCCAATCAAGTTCAGATTATTTGCTTTCAATGGCATCAAATAAATAAGGGCACGTTTATGCAACAACTCGCTTTTGCGTTCTCGTAGCAGCCATATTTTTAAGGCTATATTCTCGACAATTGAATTGAATGGTGTTTGTTGCCTAACATGGCGCGTGTGAATAATTGTTGGCAGTAGTTTTCTTTTCATTTGCAAAGGTGTGAACGTGCGTGCATGCAGTGATTGTTGCTGCCCACTTTGAAACAATTCAGCTCAGCTCTGAAAGCCTGCATCTACGAAATAAACACGCCATTCTATCGTTTCGAGCTACAAATTTCGAGACCTTCTATAACAACGTAGCTTAGTTTGGTTTGAAAACGCGTTTAGCTTAAACACCGGTTATTTCTTTATTCTTACTTGAACCTATACAGGGTGGGGCAGAAAGGAAGGGCCACCCTTGGCAATCAAAGGTGGTTAATGTTAGGGTAATGAAACTTTGCATGGTATGTAGACGGACCGGGGGGGGAGGGCAACTAACCATGTGTTGATCACTGATCTTGACGCATATTTTCAAGGTCATCGTGCAGCTAACTTTTTAACCATACGTCGTAGATCCCTAGTGTAAATTAGAAACTTGTAGACATTGGCAAGACATGGCCACTGCAAAAAAAACGGAACGAAATTCGGTATGCTAGCTTAGTAATTACGGAAATTACAAGCATCATTCTGTTGTGCTGGCCGAGTGGCTAACAGTTCTGTCTGGGTGTTTCCATAAGCCACGCATTGGTAGGTAATGGTGATGGCAGCATACGCAAATTGGCATAATTCAGTAACCGTGATCAACGCTGAAACAAAATCAGATATGTTAACCTTAGGGACGGACAACTTTAGTTTTTTTTTTTTTTATGACCACGGTGACTAAATTGTGCCAACTTGGATAATATGCTGTAGTTTGTAGCACCATTCTGTCTATACGTTTAATGTAGCAGATTGTGTCGAGCTGGTGTCGAGTCAGCAGTATGTCGTTGCTGTTTGTTTCCAAGCAGGTTTCACGTACTTTGAGGACCACCGGGACTTTATTTCACATTCACTGTTTGTCAGGAAAGCCACTCGTCCGGCACAACAGAATGATGCTTGTAATTTCCGTAATTCCTAAACTAGCGTACCGAATTTCGTTCCGTTTTCTGCAATGGCCATGTCTTGCCAATGTCTACAAGTTTCTAATTTACACTGGGGTTCTACGAAGCATGGTTAAAAAGTTAGCATCACGATGACCTTGAAAATATGCGTCAAGGTTAGTGATCGACACATGGTTAGTTGGCCCCCCGTTCGCCTACATACCATGCAAAGTTTCATTATTCTAATATTAACCGTCTTTGATTGCCAAGGGTGGCCCTTCCTTTCTGCCCCACCCTATATAGTTGGTCTACAAAACACGAATGATCAACCTACGCTAACTTAACCTAAGTTACCCTAAGCCAGCAACACGCCAACAATAAACTGTTTAGCAAAGCCCTAACACGTGCAAGAAAAATAGACCTGGCGTTCGCTGATTGGCATTGTTCCCTAATTACGATGGCCTTAGGGGTTTGGGCAGAAGACCAGGAGTGTTTAACGCTCGGCAAACTCTTTGAAACCCTTTGATGGTTAAACAAAGTAAAACAACAAAACTGTTCGTTCAGGATCCTGAACTCTGGAATGGCTCGACAAATTGAAAAAAATGTATCTTTGAGGGTGAAGGACCAAGAAATTTCTGGCTTAGATCATGTGTCAGATTTTAGGGTAGGTGCAGTAGTTTTTTTTCTGAAACTATAGTACCAGGACAACAAATGAACAGTTATCAAATTTACTCAAATTTACGTGTGGCTCCATAATTGCATATTTTTTTTTGTATAAATCGTCGTTCCATTCGTATCAACTATACCTGGCCAAATTTCGTCGAAAAATATCGAATAGGAACGGAAGCATTAATTTTTTAGTTTTGCCAAATTTTGCTGGTGTGAGGACTCAGCCATATATATACTAAGTTATCGCCGAGTGTATGATACTATACGTGTGTATATATATGTAGACACACGCACACACATACACATATCAGTGTTTGAGCGAAGGTTAGCTACTGTTGCCCTTACCCCACCGGCATTTTCTGGTATTGAATATTAAACCGGCGTGTTCTGGTATTGAATATTAAATATTAATGTGACAGAACGCTTTGGAAATTGTATAGCTCGACGAGGTTTACCGAGTAGACAACAGAAAGTCCTGTTTCAAAGGATTTCAATTCGAAAAAAGGTGTATCAACATCCTTCAATCATTAGCTGATGCATCGTGCGCAAAATTAAAAACAAATTTAAAAACGTTTCAGTACAGTGGTAAGGTTTCACGTGGACTAAACCGTACAGCAACACTACAGTACCTGAAACCTTACAGAAAAGTTTATTTGGGTTCGTTTGCTGTTCGGATCAGTTAAACCTTACATCAGGCATCAAACGAGTTCGTTTTTGTTTTCTAATTTCGTATAGGTTTAAGTGTAGGGTAAGGCAGAGCGAAAGGCCCTGGGCCATGTATGCTCTGGCACCTCCCATTACCATATATTTCGTCTTCTCTAAAAAAGTCTGGTAGTGTCCAAAATTGAGCCGGTTCAGCCACACAAGCATTAAATTGCTTCGGCTGACTTAAAGCTCAAAAGAAATTAATTTTAAAAAATAAAATAAATAAATAAATAAATAAAGTCGAATTGTTATTTTGTTATTGTAACTTATCGTTTTTTTCCGCCCGCACATCCTAGTCTCCATAAAATTATAATATTGTGTCTACTATCACAGAAATGCTTCATCACCTTACTAGTCGGCATCGAAAACAAAAGCTTGGAGTCTTTCCGCCTGTTGCCCCCTGCCGGCTCATGGAAGAGACGCGTCCACATGACGAAGCGACGTTAGGTCGAATTGAATTTGCGTTGGGAGAATAGCGAGAGATGACATCGTATCGATTCACACTCCTTTGTCCCGTCCTTTCCCCCTGCCGGGCCCCCCCCCCCCCCCCCCCCACCCCCCACCTTCTGGAAACCCTTGAACGACAGACATCCTCTGGACGCTGTTTGAAGACCAAGGGGCCGGATGCGTGGAAAAGGAGGAAGAAGCAACACGAAAAGGCTTAGGCAGGTCATGCTTGGACTCGAGATAGTGACGCTCCGCTGCAGTTTGGACTGCCTTAAAAGCACGAAAGTTTTCGCGGATGGCTTCTTACGTCGTGTAAGGCGGGTGTGGAATTGGGGTGGTGGTAGGAGAGAGAGAGGGGTAGCAGGCCAACGGGCTTTGTTCTTCCTAATGTTGGCTCTCGTTTTGGCGGTTTGTGGACAGTTTCTGTTTCCTCACACAGATTTGTTTTGGCTGCCCACGCGCACCAGTGCCGCAACTAGCTTTTTTTCCAAGGTGGGGTGCTAGGGCAAAATGTTGAGCCCCTCCTCAACAAGTACATAATTTCGGGGCCAAAGGAGCTCCCAACTCAGACCAAACAATAGTGAATTTTATCCCTTTCGGGCCCCCTGCCACCTGGATCCCGGTGCCTTGCACCCTTTGCACCGCCCCGAGTTGCGGCACTCCCTCGCACGACGGTTAAAACTGTAAATAGACGTCGACATGCGGAAAACTTGATCAAATCGAGCTAAAGTAAACAACTGTTATTTGGAAATTTCCAAGTTACTATCCTTTACGGACTGTGTCACGATACGGCATGGAGTAAACGAAGGCTAGTTTTTATATAATAATAATACGGTTTACCACGCAATGCGCAGAAGGAACACAGAAGGGGGTGAGCCACCAACACCGTTCCTAAGAATTTAAGGTTTAAGATTTTTTATAAACTGCATTGAGTTCTACTCCAAGAAATTAAAGTTTTACATAATAATTTACTGTTTCTACTGTTATTTACTTCATTTCAACTGAAGAAGTATTTGCTATAAGGATAGGAAGATTTTGAGAGTTATATTAGCTGACGGATTTAGTTATACAGGGTGAAGCCCAGAGGCTGGAGATCCTACTACCATTCCAAATCTACTAAGAGGAGAACCACGAAAATGTATGCATTAATAATATAATATTTACCACGAAGTGGAAGGGTGACAGAATGGGGGGGGGGGAGGGGGGACCCACTAACACTGTTCCTACAAAAAGTTTGGCAAAGATTTACCACTGGAGTGGCTATGCTGGGCGCTTCAAAAGGTAGCAGAACCGACAGTATCCTTACTAGGGCTGTTCCGAATTATACTACCCGGCCAGAGAAAAAGTTTCGACGACAGTCTAAATGTGTATTGGGGAAAGCCAGTTTCCAATCATGTCCACGGGGCTGCATTAAACGGGGCGCAGGATCAAAAAAAGGGTGGTCAACCTTGATGAGGCCCGTAAGGATCTTGTAAACCAATATGAGGTCGAACCTCAGTAAACCTGAGCTGAGTTTTCTCGATGAGATCAATGTCTCCGATCAAGGAAGGGGACCAGACCGGGGTTGCGTATTCAAGAATAGGGCGCACGAAAACTTTGAATGCCCATATCTTAGTTTGAACATCACCAGATATAAAACAGCGATGCACAATGGCTGACCTAGAATAGGCAGAAAGACAGATTTTCCTGCAATGGAGGGATGCTTTAAGACTGCCAGAACACCAAATTCCAAAATCACACACTTCAGAAGATGATGGAAGAGGAACCTGGTCAAGAAAATACTGAGAGCATTTATTATGATCCACCCAAAACCGAAACTGGTAGAAAACCCCGTCAAGTTTCCAAAAACGATCGGCCTTTGAAGGTAGTGATATCATTCCACCAGGGAAAGGCCACCAAGGTTAATCCTATTAGCCAAGTTAATCGCACCTACTAATAGTTCGAAAGTTAAATGAAAACTAGAAGATTGCTATTAGCGGTAGCAATCTTCAAGTTTTCATTTAACGTCTAAAGTATTATTCGGTGCGATTAACTTGGCTAATAGGATTAACATTGGCGGCCTTTCCCTGGTGGAATGATATCACTACCTTCAAAGGCCGATCGTTTTTGGAAACTTGGTGGGTTTTTCTACCAGTTTTGGTTTTGGGTGGATATCACAACTTTCATAGGACTGTGAACGTACATAAGGTTACACCGTCTGTTTAAGATGAATCAATCCCATTTTTGCACACACTGACTAACAATCGCTGATTTCGTTCGCTTCGCTCACTCAATCAGCGCATCCCCTTCAGTTGTTTTGTCTAGCCCTTCACCTTCCCCTTAATTTTTCGTTCACATTTAGTCATGCAGAAACCCCCGAAGGTCGTTGTTACTAAAAAAGCAGAATGCGAAGGAATTTATTTTTGGGTTATTAACAAAAAACCCATTAGCTCGTGTATGCTCGTATTGTTGCGTAACCATCATCTAACGTGCATCCCTTTATTCTTACGCAATCCACGGCAACGTTAATGTTTCTTTATTTTGTCCTTCGTTACAGTTTAGTTTTTAGTTCGTCCGGGCTTTTACAATAAATCTAAGGACCAGTCTTGATTGTTCAAGCCATTGTTGCTTAAAATCTTTGGTTGCAACTTGGAAAAAAGAAACGAAATTTAAATTCTCCCGTGGCGTATTTCTAAACCCTCCCACGCATTTGTCCTGACCCCTACAACCCCCCAAACCAACAAAAGGACCATCCTCAGATCACTATGCATCCGTGTGCAAAAGTTCAGGTACGTAGGCCTTTTCAATTTTGCGCTAGCCATGAGCAAAAAGTCTATGGGATTTAACATGGGAAAAATATTATTAGCTAGTCAGTAACATAAAAACAACGTTATTGACGCATCTTTTTCTCTATGATTGGTGGACACTCACCCTTTAAATTTTAGTTTTTCTTAATCTCTGACCCTTCCCCTTACATTTTCCACAATTTGATTTCTGTCGCATTGTGATTTGTCCTCAGCATGCCAAAATATGCTTTCAATTGCTTACAGTTAACAGACACATGTCTACTAGTGAGCCGCCTTTTTATCATTAACAATCAATTTTTAACAATCGGATGTCTACAATGGGATGATCGATTGTTACTTGGTGGCGACACACTAGCGTGTGTCTAAATTTCCAACATGAAACGTAGAGCACTTCAGAGCCGAAAGCGGGGGTTGCCGTACAAGGGACCATTCTACAACATGGAGGGTCTGGGATTCCAGGACAGGGGAGCATGACAGGAGCATTCAGCTCCAATCTTCAGATCATCCGCAAACTTAAACCTAAAACTTAAACTAGAACCTAAACGTATGCGTCGGGGGACACGTGGTAGCAGTTTCAGTGACCTTGGAATGGTGCTTCAAGGTCATCATGATGTTAACTTTTGAACTAGACGTAGTAGAATAGTGGTGTGAATTGGAAAGTGTAGCGAACCGTAAGTTAACACCAAAACAAAAAAACAGAATGAAAATCGGACCATTAGGGTAACATTTATCCTTCAGAAATGTTAGTCTTAGAAGCTTCACTAGGACGGTGTCTTCAAGGGATCCACAGAAATGGCGCCGTACCAAACAAAAGTGTCGCAGCAGTTGTTTACCAAACACTGCAGTGTCGCAGTTACAGTGTCGCAGTTTTTGTTTCCTATCCACAAACATGTGGTGCGTTTTCCAGAAATTGGAAAGTGGTTTCCTGAAGCACGTATACGTTCAATTACACATGGCAGGGAAGGCGGGGATTGAAAAGGTTTACTGCATGTCATGAAGGAAGCAAGGAGGTGAACATACTGCAACACTCATCTGGACAAATGCACCCCCTCCGCCAATACATTGTTGAGACGACTGATAATAGTATGGATCAACTTAAATAATTCCATTTGCTTTATACAAATCAACGTTGCCTAAAGCCACTAACGTATCTTGTCCCCATCCCTTCCCAATTAAGAAAACATTTTCAGCTTCCCCACCCAAATGTAACCGAACGTATGCATGCTTTCGGAAACCACTTTCTAGTTTTGTGGAAACCGCACCACACGTTTTTGGATAGGAAAGAAAACCTCTTCATTGTATCCTGTATTACTGCAATACTTTCGTTTGGTACAGCGCCTTTTCTGCTGTACACCCTGAAGACATGCAGTGGAGCTATTAAGATTAACATGTCTGAAGGATGACTCCTACCCTAATGGTCTTCTGCTTTTTTCCTTTGGTGTTAGCTTACGGTTCTCTACAACCATCCAATTTACACCACTATTCTACGACGTGTAGTTCCAAAGCTAACATCGCGATGACCTTGAAGGACCATTCCAAGGTCATTTAAACTAGCATCACCACGTGTCCCCCGACCCATAGTATACGTATGTACATTTTCGTGGTTATCCTCTGAGTAGATTTGGAATAGCAGTAGACTTCTCCAGACTTTTGCATCAGCCCTGTATACCTTTTTGAAGCTCAGTACGCATTAAGATTGAGGAATTTGGCTAAATCATGCCAGGACACACAGAGACTTTCAAAACTGCCAGGCTAAACTCATCAATCACTACGTTTACATGGCCACAAGAAAGCGCATTTTAATGACGCACTTTCAAATACGCATAAAAAAACGACACCTGTTTACAAGACGCAAGACCACGATTAGGGCCATACCGCTAACGAAGGTGATTCGGCCAGGTGCGATAAGAAACCCCTTCCTACCTTTGGCAAATAGTGGGTACGTTCCATGCTACTCTACCCACTGGGATGTAGTAAACTAGGTCAGCTTACATTCAAGTAGCCATACAAGTCTTAAAGGACTTCCTAGTCTTGTATACTTACTTTAACTTTATTTACCTAAAATTCGAGTGGCTCCAGCACAAATTACGTGGGCGCTGTAACTGTGTCCGCCATCTTTATAAGGCGTTCAACAACGTCTCAATGGATTTGCGAGTGTTACATGAATAAAGACGATGCGATTCAGACGGCCGATCCACCTCTGTAAAACGCTTAGGGTCTGTATCGCTAAATGGGAGAAAGCGTCACGAACGGGTGTTTACGAGACCCACAGAGATGACACGGACGCGATGCGTATCCCTCTGAAGCGCTTCAAACTGATCATGTACACATAGTGAATAACTGAACCTTCCGGACACAGTTTGGCTGGTCAAGCATGCTAGTTGGTTCTATGTTACTCATTTGAGTTCCTACCAAAGCTACAATCACGTGACCCACATCAGCCTATTGGATGGCGGAGAATCTGGAACGTGGATGCTGCGTTTAGAATATGGGCAGAAATATCAAAATGGTGAATTGGCGCCTTTAACGTATGTAAAGACTAAGGTATTTCTTGTGTTTTCGTGCTTTTACCTTTGTGTCTTCTACAACGTTTTGTGCATAGTCATTTAATATTTATGAGACTGCTGTATTTTCCGGTTGCGGCTTCATTAAGTGAAAACGCGAGACGGAGAATAGCTGCACCGTACGCCGGGGTGGCGAGAAAATATCTAAAAGACGCCTTAATTCTCCCCAATCCACTTTATTAAACGCCATCACTCCGCGAAGACGACAAATTAATAAAGGCTTTGAACCCGCCTAACAAAAGACGGGCTCTATAAAACGAACAATTTCAGGTTTCGTACCGACCAAAATGGGCTCTTCAATCTTCTTTTTTTCTCCCTCTTTTCGATGGTCCTTCTATCGAAAGATTGAAAATTAAAAAAAAAATTGACATTAATTTTCTAAATTCCTTTACCGTGAAGAAATGAGAAGAGAAATTGTCGCTAAAACGTCGACATGTCGTCATCATTATCATCACTGTCATCATCATCATATTCTTGATAGAAAGCCGTGCCAATTTTGCGCCAATTTTCGTCGTCACAATTGAGTTGGGTCCAACCCCCCGTAATGCCCTAATAATCGTAATCTGTCGCCCTTCGTCTTTGCAAAGCCGTTTTACTTGGTCGCCCGTTTTCACGCTTCCTCCTCTTCCGTTTTACGCTGTACGGCGCGGCGCACCCCACTTTTCATGTCGTTTGAAAATCAATAAAATTGACGAATTGTAATAATAAACTGACGAGCAGATAAAGACAGACACAAAAGACTAACCTCTTCGCGTCCCACCACCGCTCCCACCCCACCCCAACCTGCATCTCTCCCAATACGTGGAAAAGGCTATAAACCATAAAGTCTACGTCCGATTAACACGCAACTTGGACCAGTGTTGCAAGAACCGCATTTTTAATTATTTTAGTACCCATGTATGCTGTTAATGTATGCAGAGTGTTTTAGTACCTCTTTTAATGGATTCAGAATGTTTTAAAGGATAATTTGACAATGTAATAATAACTGGCGTATTCAAACAATCCTGGAATATTCGTGCAGTTTGGTTTGTTGACAAATCAGCAGTTTTCGATTTAATTTTCATTCATTCATTTTCATTTATTTTCTAATTTTTGCAGTTTGATGTCTCCTGTTACATGAATAGCAAAACTGCAAATTCAGCACACAAAATTAACTAGCATCCAAATTTTCATTGACAATGCTGTCAAGTGGAAAGAAAATCTACCAACACTGCAAATAATCTATTTCTTTCTTTCAATTTATCAAAAACTGCATAGAATGGTTTTGAATTGTTCGATTAGTGACGCACCAAGGGAAGTAAAGCAAAGTGCCTTCTCACTCACAAGGACTCGTCGTCAGAGAGAAGGCCAGGATGTGGAGGGGGCAAATCCCTCCTGGAGGGG